>JAVTVY010004489.1:0-38773 GCA_036873755.1 Hanleya hanleyi
ATAATGAAGGACGGCCATAATGAAGGACGGCCATAATGAAAGACGGCCATAATGAAGGACGACCATAATGTAGGACGGCCATAATGAAAGACGGCCATGATGAAGGACGGCCATAATGAAGGACGACCATAATGAAGTAAGGCCATAATGAAGAACGGCCATAATGATCGACGACCATAATGAAGGACGGCCATAATGAAGGACGGCCATAATGAAGGACACCATAATGAAGGACGGCCATAATAAAAGACGGCCATAATGAAGGACGACCATAATGAAGGACGACGATAATGAAGTAAGGCCATAATGAAGGACGGCCATAATGGAGGACGACCATAATGAAGGAGGGCAATAATGAAGGACGGCCATAATGAAAGACGGCCATAATGAAAGACGGCCATAATGAAGGACACCATAATGAAAGACGGCCATAATAAATGACACCATAATGAAGGACGACCATAATGAAGTAAGGCCATAATGAAGGACGGCCATAATGAAGGATGGCCATAATGAAGGACGGCCATAATAAAGGACACCATAATGAAGGACGACCATTATGAAGTAAGGCCATAATGAAGGACGGCCATAATGAAGGACGGCCATAATATAGGACATCATAATGAAGGACGGCCATAATGAAGCACGGCCATAATGAAAGACGGCCATAATGAAGGACGACCATAATGAAGGACGGCCATAATGAAGGACGGCCATAATAGCAAGTTGATCCGTTCACCCTCTGACTTATTTTATTTCGTCTTAATCAGATGAAACGGCCACACAAGTGAGATTTTCTAACACCATAAACATAACAGAGCTAAATTTGATTGAACACATTACAAGTACTTGAAACTTGAAACTCATAACGATGTTCAGAACTTTGTTTCACTCGGTCAGTCTAGCTTCGGTACACTAACTTCCATTGATGACCTACTGTATACCAGTTGCCGATGAAGGACCATGGAAAGACTGCAGAAGCAAATTATTCCGTTGGTATAAACCAAAAGAATGGTAATCCTTATCGAGTGATACAAATGCAAGAACTGTCATAAACAATACATTATTGGATGACTACCCACGTACGCACGGTTCAGTTTTAATCCGGCCGAACCACTCTTTCAGTTTTGCACATGAGCGAACTACTGCTCATATGCTCTGTCCAGATAAACAGGGAAAATAATCTGAGATAATTCTTTCGCTAGGTCAACAAGGTATTATGCAAACTTGGAAAATTAATCGAAATGTTCGGCAAACATCTATGTTAATAACTATGATGTCACATCCGGCGATGCGCGCGATGCCCAGAATCCAGTCCAAAAATCTGACTTAGATCCCCAGCGAGGTGATTGATAACATCTAGGATAGTGATAAGTCTATGCCATCGCCGAACGATTATATTTTAGATTCTATCAGTCGTCAAAAGAATTCTCAGTATAACTGTGATCATAGTAAGCTCAAGGCAATAAGTGAATTATGTATCTCGCCTGAAGGGCCCTCGTCAATAGGGTTGAAAGAAGCTTGGTGGTGCAGCTTCTAGAACCGGCTTTGAATCTAGCTTTGTATGGTGATTTATGCATTTTGGGAGTCGTTATGATTGGTTGGAAGACAAATACCTCTTTCCCTGAGAAACTTTTTGTGATTGTTAAATAAATCTTCCAGAGTAAATGCAGTTTGGGAGTAAGTAGACATATTTGATGAAGATATGTCTACACTCAATTCTTCAACCAGCACCTGGTAATAGTAATATTTACATATGAATATTATATTATTCGGAGCTTTGTCTGCTGGGACTATGACGAATTTACTCTGGAGATAACTGGCCATAAGACGACCATAATGAAGGACGCCCATAATGAAGGACGGCCATAACGAAAGATGGTCATAATGAAAGACAGCCATAATGAAGGACGGCCATAATGAAGGACACCATAATGAAGGACGGTCATAATGAAACACGGCCATAATGAAGGACGAAAATAATGAAGGACGGCCATAATGAAGGACGGCCATAATGAAGGACGACCATAATAAAGGACATCATAATGAAGGACGGCCATAATGAAGGACACCATAATGAAGGACGGCCATAATGAAAGACGACCATAATGAAGAATGACCTTAATGAAGGACGGCCATAATGAAGGACGACCATAATGAAGGACACCATAATGAAGGACGGCCATAATGAAAGACGACCATAATGAAGGACGGTCATAATGAAGGACGGACATAATGAAGGACACCATAATGAAGAACGGTCATAACGAAGGACGGCCATAATGAAAGACGGTCATAATGAAAGACAGCCATAATGAAGGACGGCCATAATGAAGGACACCATAATGAAGGACGGTCATAATGAAAGACGGCCATAATGAAGGACGACCATAATGAAGCATGGCCATAATGAAGGACGGCCATAATGAAGGACGACCATAATGAAGGACACCATAATGAAGGACGGTCATAATGAAAGACGGCCATAATGAAGGACGACCATAATGGAGGACGGCCATAATGAAGGACGGTCATGGTGAAGGACGACCATAATGAAGGACACCATAAAGAAGGACGGCCATAATGAAAGACGGCCATAATGAAGGACAACCATAATGAAGGACGACCATAATGAAGTAAGGTCATAATGAAGGACGGCTATAATGAAGGACGGCCATAATGAAGGACGGCCATAATGAAAGACGGCCATAATGAAGGACGACCATAATGTAGGACGGCCATAATGAAAGACGGCCATGATGAAGGACGGCCATAATGAAGGACGACCATAATGAAGTAAGGCCATAATGAAGAACGGCCATAATGATCGACGACCATAATGAAGGACGGCCATAATGAAGGACGACCATAATGAAGGACACCGTAATGAAGGACGGCCATAATAAAAGACGGCCATAATGAAGGACGACCATAATGAAGGACGACCATAATGAAGTAAGGCCATAATGAAGGACGGCCATAATGAAGGACGACCATAATGAAGGAGGGCAATAATGAAGGACGGCCATAATGAAAGACGGCCATAATGGAAGACGGCCATAATGAAGGACACACCATAATGAAGGACGGCCATAATAAATGACACCATAATGAAGGACGACCATAATGAAGTAAGGCCATAACGAAGGACGGCCATAATGAAGGATGGCCATAATGAAGGACGGCCATAATAAAGGACACCATAATGAAAGACGACCATTATGAAGTAAGGCCATAATGAAGGACGGCCATACTGAAGGACGGCCATAATAAAGGACATCATAATGAAGGACGGCCATAATGAAGGACGGCCATAATGAAAGACGGCCATAATGAAGGACGACCATAATGAAGGACGGCCATAATGAAGGACAGCCATAATGAAGGACGACCATAATGAAGTAAGGCCATAATGAGGGACGGCCATAATGAAGGACGGCCATAATAGCAAGTTGATCCGTTCACCCTCTGACTTATTTTATTTCGTCTTAATCAGATGAAACGGCCACACAAGTGAGATTTTCTAACACCATAAACATAACAGAGCTAAATTTGATTGAACACATTACAAGTACTTGAAACTTGAAACTCATAACGATGTTCAGAACTTTGTTTCACTCGGTCAGTCTAGCTTCGGTACACTAACTTCCATTGATGACCTACTGTATACCAGTTGCCGATGAAGGACCATGGAAAGACTGCAGAAGCAAATTATTCCGTTGGTATAAACCAAAAGAATGGTAATCCTTATCGAGTGATACAAATGCAAGAACTGTCATAAACAATACATTATTGGATGACTACCCTCGTACGCACGGTTCAGTTTTAATCCGGCCGAACCACTCTTTCAGTTTTGCACATGAGCGAACTACTGTTCATATGCTCTGTCCAGATAAACAGGGAAAATAATCTGAGATAATTCTTTCGCTAGGTCAACAAGGTATTATGCAAACTTGGAAAATTAATCGAAATGTTCGGCAAACATGTTAATAACTATGATGTCACATCCGGCGATGCGCGCGATGCCCAGAATCCAGTCCAAAAATCTGACTTAGATCCTCAGCGAGGTGGTTGATAACATCTAGGATAGTGATAAGTCTATGCCATCGCCGAACGATTATATTTTAGATTCTATCAGTCGTCAAAAGAATTCTCAGTATAACTGTGATCATAGTAAGCTCAAGGCAATAAGTGAATTATGTATCTCGCCAGGAATACGTATACTAAATGGTTAGTCCAGATGATCACCTGGGAAAACTCACTTGTTTCACAAATCAGTGATGTAGAGCTGTTGATTATGTCCTTGCTCATCAAAGTACAATCCATAAGGTAAAATGTAACATCTTAAATGTTAAGGAAATTACTCAACAATAAGTTCGTCGTCCATTTTCAACTTTATTCAAATGCAATAAAAGATATAATGAACAATGCTAACTTGCACCCTACGCCAGTTTCCTGCCAGATTACAGAAGGAAATAGTATGTTTTATAGAGAAATTACTGTCTGTTGAATCTCAAACAAATATATAACTCTTCATGTATGGAATAGCTGCTACCAAAGAAAGCATTTACAACACAGTAGAACTATTTAACCATATATTAGTGTCTACAGTAACTAAAATTCCCTTCACGCCTAAGCACCCCCCCCCCCTCCCCTCCAAACTCCCTAAAATGAATGAGTATAAAAAAACACTAGAAAAACCACAAGAAAAATTTGGGAAGATATTAAATATTTTCAAGAAACATTTCAAATATATAGACAAGGAGCTGGCTAAATCTCCATATGAACGTGATATAAGAACAATGTTTATCTCAACAAAGAAAAAAAGTAAACAACATGAAAAGGTGGTAAAAGATCAAATTGATGACAAACTTGAAATCTAACAGGATGATAACCCTAAAGAATACTGGAAAATGATTACCATTTTAATGGGAAGAAATAAGAAGAAACTAGATCTGCCACAAGAATTTCACGAACAACTTTTTAATCATTCCCAAGAATTAACCTCACAACATACACAGATAAATGATCACAGGATCTAAATAATGAACCTAAAATTAAAGAAAACAACCAACAATCCAATTCAATCCTGGACTGCCATAGTGAAACCAAAGAAATCACACGTGCAAGGAACAACCAGAAAACAAGAAAATCCCGTGGCCTTGACTGTCTATCTGATGAAATGCTGAAATATGGCCAAGACATCCTGTTATCACCCCTCGCAAAACTCTTCGACAATGTTTACAGCCTTGGGATAATCTCGGATTCTTGGACTGAAACAATTACATAAGAAGGGGGATAAACAGAACCACAGAACTATATAGGCATTACAATATCTAGTTGCTTAGATAAGTTGTTTTCTAGTATGCTGACCAAATATATCGATGACAAAAAATTTCTCTCATATAACCAATCTCAATTTAGGAAAAGTAGCTATACGGCAGGCAACCATTTCATTCTTCGATCCATGATAAACAAATATCTTCGCAAATTGAAAAAAGAAAATTACATATGGTTTATTGATTTCTAAAGAGCCTTCAACTCGGTGGAGAGAGATGGTCTCCTCCTTAAAATATGCAGACTTGCTATTGATGGAAAAATTTATAACTAAAGCCATGTAGAATAAAAGTAACACAGCCTTGCAGGCAAATAATGACCGTACAGACACCTTCACGTCAGAAAATAGCGTGAAACAAGGGGATAACCTCAGTTCAGCTATGTGTAATGTCTTTGTAGATGATATGGCATTCCCACAGATATATACACACACCAATAACATTAGAAAATGAAATGTCACATCTTTTATGATCTGATGATAATCTCAGAAACTCCCGATGGCCTCCAAAACTACTTAAATATTTTACATGGTTATTGTAATAAATGGCATTTGACGGTCAACCCCTGTAAATCATACTGTATGGTAATCAAAACAAAAAAAAACAAAGGGGAGAAATAAGTACATTTTATATTTTGACTCTACAGAAATACCTTTTACAGAATACTACACATACTTTCACAGGCCAAAATCGATTTGGAAAAAGAAGGCATTACACGCTCTGAATAAACTACACAGAACATTCTCTGGCTTCAATCCACCAGCAAATTTATACAATTTGACGCATTAATTAAACCAATTATTGTGTATAACTATGAAATCTTGGTTACAGATCTAATAACTAAACTGCAAAAGAATCATATTAACAAATTTGACTCTGAACCTTTTCAAAAAGTTCATACTAAATTGTGTACACTTAACCTTCAATCACACATCCAGAAAAAGGGTGATGGCCAATTACCTTTTTTTATGTTGATGATGCCTGTCATCACCCTTTAGAGGTGATGAAAAAGGGTGATGGCCGATGTCGTCATCCTTTTAAGGCGATGGCCCAGGCTATGCCCATCACTAGGGTGATAGCCATTACACTTTTAGGGCGATGACATGAACATTTGCACTTATTGCTGATCACCCTTTTAGGGTGATGGTGGAAAAGGGTAATGGCTCTAACTCAACACCTTTTTTGGTGTGATGCTGTCATCACCATTTTAGGGTGATTAGTATCACCATTTTTAGGGCAGACAGAAAAAGGTTGATGGCTCATTACCTTTTTGTCCCCCGCTACTTAGTAGGGGGGGGGGGGACTTAGAAACACCGGTGTCCGTAATTCCGTGATTCCGTAATTCCGTAAGATTTTCTTGTCCGGGCAATAACTTGTGAATGATTCAACCGATCAACTTCAAACTTGGGGTGTGCCTTAACATCGGCGAGAGGACGGTTGGGATTGTTTTTCAGCAATGTGCGTAATCCAATATGGCCGCCGTCAGCCATTTTGGATTATAAGCAGTTCGATCTTAGATTTTCTTGTCCGGACAATAACTCGTGAATGATTTAACCGATCAACTTCAAACTTGGGTGTGCCTTGACATTGGTGAGAGGGCGGTTGGGATTGTTTTTCAGCAATGTGCGTAATCAAATATGGCCGCCGTCAGCCATGTTGGATTATATGCAGTTGAATCTTAGATTTTGTTGTCCGGACAATAACTCGTGAACGATTTAACCGATCAACTTCAAACTTGGGGTATGCCTTGACA
The DNA here is from genome assembly GCA_036873755.1 of Hanleya hanleyi. Taxonomy (NCBI): domain Eukaryota; kingdom Metazoa; phylum Mollusca; class Polyplacophora; order Lepidopleurida; family Hanleyidae; genus Hanleya; species Hanleya hanleyi. Next base: position 7,090 of record JAVTVY010004489.1, read on the forward strand.
TTGGTGAGAGGACGGTTGGGATTGTTTTCCAGCAATGTGCGTAATCTAATATGGCCGCCGTCAGCCATATTGGATTATAAGCACTTGGATCTTAGATTTTCTTGTCCGGACAATAACTCGATAATGATTTAACCGATCAACTTCAAACTTTGGGTGTGCCTTGACATTGGTGAGAGGACGGTTGGGATTGTTTTTCAGCAATGTGCGTAATCTAATATGGCCGCCGTCAGCCATATTGGATTATAAGCAGTTGGATCTTGTCTGCACAATAACCCGAGAACGATTCAACCGATCTACTTCATACCTGGGGAGTGCCTTGACATTGTTGAGAGGAGGATTAGGATTGTTTTTCAAGGACGTGCTTAATCCAATATGGCCACCATCGGCCATACTGGATTTCATTGGATTTTAAGCAGTTTAATCTTGTCCGGACAATAGCTGGAGTACGATTCAACTGATCTACTTCAAACTTGGGGAGTCCCTTGACCTTAGTGAGAGGACAGTCATGTATTATGTTTTATGAATGTGCATAATCCAATATGGGTGCCATCCGCTGTATTAGATTATGTTAAGCTCATCAGCGATATCTCCATTTTCAAATCTCACTCTTATCAATGATATGAGAGGACAGTCATGTATTATGTTTTATGAATGTGCATAATCCAATATGGGTGCCATCCGCTGTATTAGATTATGTTAAGCTCATCAGCGATATCTCCATTTTCAAATCTCACTCTTATCAATGATATGAGATATCATCGACAAAAAAAAATCGACCATAGAGGTCCATGGCCCCCGCAGCAGCAGCGCCAGTTATGGCGGATGTAATCCACCATAACTGGTGCTGCTAGCGGGGGACATGGACCTCTATGGTCGATTTTTATGGTGATGATGCCTGTTCATCACCCTTTATAAAAGCGATGAGAAAGGGTAATGGCCAATGTCGTCACCCTTTTAAGGCGATGGCCCAGGCTATGCCCAGGTCATCGTCCTTTTAGGGTGATAGCCATTACCCTTTTAGGGCGATGACATGAACATTTGCACTTATTGCTGATCACCATTTAAGGTGATGGTTGAAAAGGGTAATGGCTCTAACTCAACACCTTTTTTGGGTGATGCTGTCATCACCTTTTTAGGGTGATACGTATCACCATTTTTCTGGCTGTGCAACGAAAATTCGGTGAGGATTGCTTGTAAATTGAAATTTGGGTGGTTCCCATTCACAACAGATATCCATACAAACATACATCATCAACATCAAAGTAAGTAAAAGATGAACCAAACGATGAATACATTCACACACTAGAAGAATCCGAGAAGCTACTCCATCATAAATATATTAAACAAGCATATCATGATGCTTCCAATATACAATATGTAAAACAACAGAACTTTCGACAATCTTTAACAAAGCTTAGAATATGCGCGCAGACTTGAGATAAAAACGGGGAGATACAGCAAAATAGATCGAGACAAAAGATGGCGCAGACCTTGTGATGATATGCTGAATAAAATTTTACAAGATGAATATCACTTTCTTTGCTAATGTCCCTGCGGTAAAGAACTGCAAAATATATTATACAAGTCAACCCACAACATTTGTCATTTCTCCAGACATTTAACAGATCAAGAAAAAAAGTCAATGCGCTTCGGATTTCACGAGAAAGTAACAATAATATTCGGTTTTACTCATACGCCCCCTTATCTTATGTCTCATTTCCATACAAAACGGTTAGGGTGGGGGTCAGATGGGCCCCTTGCTAGGCTTAATTTTAGTTTCACGGCTACGTTAAAGATTGGGAAGAATGTACCGAAACATACAGGGGGAGACAATGCGTCCCGGAGGACATCTGATCATCTTACACCGGTCATTGGGTGCAGTTACAGTATTTGTTCTGTATATTGCTTCACTACCAGTACGTCTGTATTGTCGTAGAACAATGTAGAAGACGGTGTGAGATCGGTTGGCTCACATGTACTCTGGCCAGGAAGGTATGTCCTAGGTTGGCTCATACGATTTATAGTCTGTTCTCCGCGTTTCAATCTACTGATTTCACTCGTAAAATGTTGTAATCCGAGAACAAGAAATATACACCTTCATGACAATGGAACGAATTTGGTGTATTTTATGCAAGAATTCCCTAAAAAATTCGGTCTATAACCAACCCAATGTTGATCAGTATAATCCCTCTCTATCGTTATTTCATCTGTAGCTTCTCATCAATCAAACATTATTAATATGTAACCTTACTCCAGCCCCGATGAATCCATGCCCATGTCACTGATATATTCAAATTCACGCCTTCGTAGTGAGGTATTCATTAGTCGAAGTCTGCAGCCCCCGTCAATCACAAAATACCGGGTATTGTCCATTTTGATGACGTCACTTACCTACATCAGTCACAAAAACACTCATATTCTAATATTATGCCTCGGAAAATCCGTTCGCCTGGAAACCTTGACGTCACCCAGGGGCATAGGGGTCAAAGGTCACATGAGGAGGAAAAGCAATTCTCCATGTTAAACGTGAGGGCGCTTAGCTGGCAGTTAGTTACACCCTATGTACTTCTCACGTTACAGATCAGCGTCACGACCACTGCCACACCGTAGAGTGTAAGATCTTCATTAAGATACTAAGCATGACACATCAGGAGCAAATATATCCGGAAACTCCCACTTCAAATTCCTTTTCTAAACTATTCGCAGACTGCACAGGATGACGTCACATTTCAACGTCACCTCCCCATTGAGCTTTGCAATATAATACCAGACACGACATATTTGCACCCTGTATAACCCACATATATCCCAAAGCAACAGGCTTTCCAGTCGAGTGTGCATGATGAAATCTCCGCCTAACCTCATGAAAACGAACAAATAGTTCGTTCTTTCTCTCGTCTGATTGTGTCATGGCGCTAAGGTTCAGGGGACTAAGCATAGAAGTGTGTGTATGTGTGATTGTAGAGGATGTTGCTCCTCAGCATTAGTTAGTCACTGCCTTAGGACGGCTTTGGGAACGCCTCACTCAAATCACTGACTCGCTCATTACAAGCGCCTGGCCCGTCATTCATAATTCAGTCGTCATCCAATTGAATATCCCCGTTCATAATCCAAAGACCTATTCCATTTTCCATATAACAACATTAGCACCAGATTCAAAAAGACAATCATAGTATACATGAACAAAGGCTAGTTTCCTGCAAGAAATAAGCGGTCAACAGTTTTCAATGATGACGGCAAGATACGATGTTCCAAAGATATCAAATCCGTATCGCTGATCAGTATTTCTAATCCATATGATATTCGTTGTAAAGCCGTCATCTAGAGAATGATGTACAGTATCTCAGTCACGCTTTGATCGTGTCTGTTCATATGCACCGAGAGAAAAAGGGGATTCCTCATGATTCCAAAATGGGTATCTAGAAGCTAGAGACCCCTGGTTCTCAGGTAGTTTCCCTTGGGTATCAGAACGATTCCCCAGAGTATTCACTATGATGCCGGAATGGATATCTGGCAGTTGAATACCCCTGGTTCTCGTCAAGATACCCCATGGATTCGTCACGATTCTCCAGTTTCTCCACATGATTCCCCCACGTGGCTGTGAGATCTTCGCCTGTCTGTTGTTTGGCATCTACCATGGGTCGTCTTTGTTCAGTAAAATCCGCACCAATCTTAAGTTTCTTTATGCCATCGATGTCATATTTCACATCAGTTACATCTATCGTCACGAAGAATGGTTTCGCAAGGCTTTTGTTCCAAATGTGATACGGCATCCCTCAAGTTTTGGATCAACTCGATGATGTACAAGGATGAATCATCAATGTGAAGGTCATCAATGTGAAGGACAACACAGGTTTGTTACTATCCACACATGGACATTGTGCTCAAATTCTTGTGGAAATTTCTCATTTTCTAAAGGTAATGTTTGCCAAATTGATCGAAGTTATTATAAGTCAGACTATGAGAAGTCCTATCAAGACTGATAACAGGAGTGGACAGTAGCAAACCATCGCTGTTGTTGTTCACATTTATAATTTATTCATAACACCGAGAGAAATGGGGAATCCAGCAATGAATTCTCCCTCTCCCAACGAGAACCCAAGGCATTCAAAGGATTCTCATGATGCCACCCCTGGGGCATCCTGTTGATTCACGTGGGGTCTCGTGGGAGGTACCGTTGCTGGATTTCCCTTCAAGCATCACTACGATTCCCCTTTTTCTCTCAGTGTGAGCACCATGAGGATCTTGAAGTACATGGGATCATACAGCCCCTAGTCCCGGGTTAAACAGAATTAGACACAAGTTACGAAACGTAACGCCATAGATCTTGCACGCCACGCTTGTATTTTTGCTATCAGCATGTGATATGTATGTGTGAGGGGTGTGTATCACTCACTGACGTCACAGATGAACGTGTCCACATCAGTCCGAATCTACTCAACGAATGATTTAATATGATGGCAAGCACGACAATTTGAGCCCAGTATGACCAGCCTGTATTCGGAAACTCGCACCACAGCCCTCCATGCCGAGTGCGCATGCGCACAACGACGTCGTTGGTTAACGTTACCAAACTGTCCGAAATCCCTCCACTTGTACTCTACAGCGTCAGTCCGATCAATAACATTCCGAATACTGTACACATCGCTCCGTACAAAATGCCTTACCGTATATGCGCAGAAAGCCCAGGCAGAAAACCCCTCTTCAGTCGTACTCTACAACCTATACCCAACACCCTATGCTTGGCCCCACGAAGGCAAGATTATTCCCGGATTTGTTGCGGAAGTCCGGGTTTCTCGTGCACACGTGATCCCACAGTGCACATCCCAGAAGTGCGCTCGAGGGACACGGATGGGCCTGGCGATTCCGATGTTGCGAACGATCACTTGCAGCATTGACGTCGCATGACCTCGATCTTTACCCACACCAACAACCAGCACAATGCGACATAATTGAAATTTAAAACAGAATTTCTATGAAACTTTTTACATGAATAAGTACCGAAAATGACTTGAAAATCAAATCACGTGATGTTATGGATGTTCATCGACATGTGGGCCCACTCTCTCCGATTAACACATACATGATGGAGAAAATTGAGAAAAATAACCACATTACATTAAATTTTGTTATAGAAATCAAATCTAAAATTTCGATAACACGCAAATTACCCTATTTCAGCTTAACCCCAATTACAAAATGAGGGTGAACATGGTAAATGTGGGTTAATCTGGACATCATGCTATCTATTCCCATGTGGTTCTATGCCAATTCCAGGCTGCCATCCAAACAGGTCCTATTCAAATACAATTGTAATGGGTTGCTAAACAATAAACATATACTCTACACCAAAGATTACATTATTAATGTATATATTAACGGCATGTTACCGTTATCTAATGGTACATGTTACCGGTATGTACTGGTATACATGTATGTTACCAGTATGTATTGGAATATGTTCAGTTATTTTATGTGGCCCGGGTATTCTTATGTAAAATATAACGCACAGACAGAACACTTAAAACGTTTCTCTCCCCCGCGAGTTATCAGGTGTACTCTCATACTCTGGTGTGTACAATTTTACTAGCACAATAAATAAGTTTCTATCCCTTGTGAGTTCCCAAGTGTCATGTAATTTATGGCAGTAGCACATATTTTTACACACGCATTGGACGCTAAAATTGATTCTCTCCAGTTTGACTTCTCATGTGTGTAGTCAGATTTGTTTGATGTGCACACATGTAATCACACAACAAATACTTGAAAGGCTTTTCTCCAATGTGAGTTCTCAAGTGTTCTCTCAAATTCTGCTCCTGTGCACACTTGAAATCACAGAACGATCACTGGAAAGGTTTCTCTCCTGTGCGAGATCTCATATATATGCAACCAGTCTCTGTTGTTGTATACATTTATACTCACACAAAAACAAAACACTTGAACGGTTTCTCTCCAGTGTGGGTTTTCATGCGTGTGATCAGGTTCTGCTGTCGTGTACATTTATACTTGCAGAATGCACACTTGATTTTCTCTCCAGTGTGAGTTTTCATGTGACAAATTAGATTTTTTGTTGTTGGGTACATCTGTACGATGTGCACGTGAAGGGTTTCTCTCCAGTGTGTGTTATCCTGTGTCTTGTCAGACTCAGCTGGTGTGCACATCTGTAGTTGCACAATGAACACATGAAAGGTTTCTCGCCAGTGTGAGTTCTCATGTGTCTGGTCAGTTGTTGCCGTTGTACACATCTTTATTGACATATTGAACACGTGAAGGGTTTCTCTCCAATGTGAGTTCACCAGTGTGAGTTCTGTGTCTTGTCAGACTCTACTGATCTGCACACCTGTAATTACATTATGAACACTTGAATGGTTTCTCGCCAGTGTGAGTTCTCATGTAGCGGGTCAGGTTATACTGTCGTATACATCTGTACTGACACAATGAACACGCGAAAGGTTTCTCTCTAGTATGGGTTCTCATGTGGCTGGTCAGGTCACTCTTTTTTTTACATCTGTACTGACACAATAAACACGCGAAGGGTTTCTCTCCAGTGTGAATTATCATGTGTCTGGTCAGGTCATGCTGCCGTGTACATCTGTACTGACACTATAAACACGCAAAGGGTTTCTCTCTAGTATGGGTTCTCATGTGGCTGGCCAGGCCACCCTGTCGTCTACATCTGTACTGACACAATGAACACGCGAATGGTTTCTCTCCAGTGTGAGTTCTCATGTGGCTGGCCAGTTGTTGCTGTTGTATACATATGTACTGACACAATGAACACGCGAAGGGTTTCTCTCCAGTGTGAATATCCATGTGTCTGGTCAGGTCATGCTGCCGTGTACATCTGTACTGACACTATAAACACGCAAAGGGTTTCTCTCTAGTATGGGTTCTAATGTGGCTGTTCAGGTCACCCTGTCGTTTACATCTGTACTGACACAATGAACACTCGAAGGGTTTCTCTTCAGTGTGAGTTCTCATGTGGCGGGTCAGGTTATGCTGTTGTTTACATCTGTACTGACACAATGAACACGCGAAGGGTTTCTCTCTAGTATGGGTTCTCATGTGGCTGGTCAGTTCACTCTGTCGTTTACATCTGTATTGACAAAATGAACACGCGAAGGGTTTCTCTCCAGTGTGAATTTTCATGTGTGTGGTCAGGTCATACTGTCGAATACATCTGTACTGACACAATGAACACGCGAAGGGTTTCTCTCTAGTATGGGTTCTCATATGGCTGGTCAGTTCACCATGTCGTTTACATCTGTACTGACACAATGAACACGCGAACTGTTTCTCTCCAGTGTGAGTTTTCCGGTGTCTTTTCAGACTCGGCTGGTCTGCACACTTGTAATTACATAATGAGCACTTGAAAGGTTTCTCGCCAGTGTGAGTTCTCATGTGTCTGGTCAGTTGTTGCCGTTGTATACATTTGTATACAGTGTGAGTTATCATGTGGCTGGTCAGGTCACCATGTCGTTTACATCTGTACTGACACAATGAACACGCGAACTGTTTCTCTCCAGTGTGAGTTTTCCGGTGTCTTTTCAGACTCGGCTGGTCTGCACACTTGTAATTACATAATGAGCACTTGAAAGGTTTCTCGCCAGTGTGAGTTCTCATGTGTCTGGTCAGTTGTTGCCGTTGTATACATTTGTATGGACACCATGAACACGCGAAGGGTTTCTCTCCAGTGTGAGTTCTCATGTGGCTGGTCAAATCTTGTTTTCGTATACATCTGTATTGACACAATGAACAAGCGAAGTGTTTCTCTCCAGTGTGAGTTTTCCGGTGGCTTTTCAGATTCTGCTGGTCTACACACTTGTAATTACATAATGAGCAGTTGAAAGGTTTCTCGCCAGTGTGAGTTCTCATGTGTCTGGTCAGTTGTTGCCGTTGTATACATTTGTACTGACACCATGAACACACGAAGGGTTTCTCTCCAGTGTGAGATCTCATGTGTGTGGTCAAATTTTGTTTTCGTATACATCTGTATTGACACAATGAACACCCAAAGCGTTTCTCTCCAGTGTGAGATCTCATGTGTCTGGTCAGGTGATGCTGTTGTTTTAACTTGTACTGACAATGAAACACGCGAAGGGTTTCTCTTCAGTGTGCATTCTCATGTGTCTGGTCAAGACAGACAGCTTCATACATCTGTACTCACACTGTGAACACTCAAGATGCTGGAAGTTTTTTGCAGTGAGTGTTCATACTATTATATAATGAAAATATTCGGATTTCGCTTCAAAATTAAACTGTAACGTCTTAGGACAGATGACTCGGGAAAGATTTCAAACTGTAGAATCAACAGGATCTTAGTCTACTTTCGTTGTTTCTTTCGGGTCTGTATTGTACATTCGCTCATTCCGTAGTTAATCTCTCAGTCAGGTTACTGTGGTGCGCTGATATCAACCAGTTCAGGTTATGACTAGGCAACTTCACCTTCTCTTTATTCTGGGGAATAAATACATCAGATTAATGACATGTTCGTATACTTAATTCTTCGGCAAGTAAGACATACAGTATTAGTGTTTCATTAGCAGATCGCTGACAGTAGCGGATCATTGACAGTAGCGGATTACTTGATCACTTAATGAACGATAAGTAATTCGCCTGTGTTTCTTGAGGATTCTGCTGAAACTTGTTTTTGTTTCGAACAGCCTGAAAAAAAAGATTCGGCGATTTATCGATTTTCGATGGTGAACGCGGTAGTTGAAGATCAGTCGCATTCGACCATGTAGTTTACGACCTCCCAAACAGGGTTATCTCCCCTTCTGCCAGTCGATCGACTCTGCCGTCATTCACTTATACAGGGCGAAAAAACGCTCTGGCATTCTCCACACAGTGGGTCTTCACCAAGCCATGTAGCCTTTGACGGAGATTAAAAGTGCGAGATTATCAGAACTGCTCTGTATCGTAACAACTTGAATTAACCAAATTAATTAACTGCAGCGCATTTGGAGGACTAGGCTGACAAAATAAAACAAACAGTTTGTTTATCGGAATCAGTTAATGCCCATCAGACATTCACATTTGCAAAATTAAATATCTCATTATTTATCATGCTGATAAGGACTGCTTGACTGGTAAGATTCAAGCAGAGTGAAATGTAACTCAGAAATTCTAGCTGTGATAGGTGAATATAGGGTAAGGGGGCGTGGCTTTCCTATTCGATTCAGCAACAACAACCAAAACAAATAGACTCCCTAGCCGATGTTTTCGGGCTATGTGAAATGATGCTTTGGTACAAGGCTATATGTAAAGTGAATTACGACAGGGTCGATCGATCGATCGGCAGAAGGGGGGGGGGGATAACCCTGTTTTAGGTTGTGTATTTTACTGTGCGTGATTAAGGAAGATACTCGAAATGCTGGGCATGTATGAGCGCGTCTAGTTTTCGGGTTGAAAATGGCAAAATTACAGCATTAATTCAAGCTATATTGGATTTTTTTTACATTCGTAAGGGGGGCTATGTTGAGGTGACCCTTAATCTGAGATAAATTCTTATTGTAGTACTAAAAACCACCACCTGCTTGCGTGATCCGCTACGACCGAAATTGATCAGTTACTGTCTGATTTTTTTCTGAAACTATAAAGCCTAGTTCTACCAATTGGCGCACTATTGAAGAGGAAATTTCCCCACAAAAGTCAGATCAACTGGGTGTGGAAACTCCAAGCAGAACCGGAGGTATACATCATTCGTTCACCAAGACAATCTGTACGCTCACGCTCTCAATATGCCTTGGTCGGACGGGCTGCCATTATTGTTCAAACTCCAGTATAGCCTCATCCTGAATATACATGACGCATTATCCATTATCTATCTAAAACGCGCTCTGAAACGGCGTCAGCAAATAGCTGGTAATGATTGGTTCGTAAGACAAAATTTACATTTCCGACCGAGGTAAGTTCGAAGTGTGAAGGTAGAAATTGGTTTGGTGTAATGCAATTAGAGCTATAACGCTTTTTATTAAATAACTATCAATGATATGAACCCAATACAAGGAAATCGGCCAGCTTCATACCACCAAATCGGGCCAATATGAGGAAGGAGGGCCAATACGGAAAAACTGGGCCAATACGACCCGAGCCAATGTGACTTTCAGCATTGCTACGTTGACGACGAATGATGTCACTGTATTCTCATTCTTTGGACGGATATTCCCTATGATAATTGCCGATAGATCTATACATACGGGTACACAAACGTAGAAATCAAGTGTGGTGATCATGCTGACATAGACTATAGTGGCGAAAGCACACTAGCAAGCAGACGACAAAACAGCTATCCAACACTCACAACAGTGCACTGATGAACGAAGCGATGATTATGATATTTAATTATAGAAGATGCCATATTTGCGGCTAAAAGAGCAGCAAGAACAGATATAAATTGAATCCAAACGAAACACCTGGATGAACATGTTGAAAACTAGGGTCTCCATAGGTTGTCGATCCACAAATCGTTACTGGATTTGGATAAATTCACCAGATTTCAAGATTGAAATTGCTTCACCGTTCTCATTAAATAAAATTAGTATATTACTGTCACGATATACAATGAATGATTGGAATTTAAACTGCTTCTGACTTTTTGACTCCGTTTCCTACAGTAGGCCTATTTTTCATGATTAATATGTTTTTGAAAAACCATCACAGTGACGTCATTTTCAACAATCGTTCTGAGAACCTCAACATCTCGCCTTGCGGGGTCATCCGCCAAAGCTGCATCAGAATTATATTAAAAGTATACGTGTAGAGTAAACGTCTGGAGAAGATGATGTGGTACAGACAATAATGTCTGGAATAGATTATCTGGTACAGACAATAACATCAGTCGCATGCGGGATTACCGCCAGATAGGTCAATCCCGCGTAGGATGGATAGGGCAGTGCCGTGGGATTACTGTTGCATAGGGCAGTCCAGTGTGAGATTACTGCTGGATAGGTCAGTTCCATGCGAGATCACTGCTGGATAGGCCAGTCCTGTGTAGGATTACTGCTGGATGGGGCAGTCCTGTGTTTTATTACTGCTGGATAGACCAGTCCCATGTGGGATTACTGCTGGATAGTCCAGTCCCAAGTGGGATTACTGCTGGATAGGCGAGTCTCGTATGGGATTACTGCTGGATAGGTCAGTCCCGTGTGGAATTACTGCTGCATAGGCAGTACAGCAAGATTTCCCATACATGTGGGATTACTGCTGGGGAGACTAACCCTGTGTGGGATTACAGCGAGATAGGTCTGTCCCATGTAGGATAATGGCTGGATCGGTCAGTGCCACCTGGGATTACTGCTGCATATTGCAGTCCAGTGCGAGCTGACTTCTGTATAGGTCAGTCCCGTGTGAGATTACTGCTGGATAGGCCAGTCCCATGTGGGATTTCTGCTGGATATTTCAGTCCCATGTGGCAGTACTGTTGGATAGGCCAGTGCCATTTGGGATTACTGCTGGATAGGTAAGTCCCGTGTGAGATTACTGCTGGATAGGTCTGACCTAGGAAAAGATTAAACATGTCCACCATGTTTTATAATCATCCCACGAAAGCTTCAGCAAACTTTCCATGTACAGATCTACATGTAAATTCGGCCCAACAAAAACCTTGTCAATGGAAACGTACAAGGTACAAAAATTCATATTTAATGTCATATTTCTTAAATAGCACATGCACATTCTCGAATCACAATGAACTTCGGTAGCAAGGGTCAAACTCATCCAATGAAAGCTGACAGCTTCAGCAAATTCCATGTGCAGTTGTACATGTATGTACATTATCATTGGCAGATTACCAAGACAGAACCCTCAAAATTTGAACAAAAATCAATATTTCATCTCCTAAATAGCACAGGGACATCCTCTAATCATATGAAATATGTGTACCAAGTTTCATAATCATCCAATGACAGCTGACAACTGCAGCAAACTTTCTAAGTACAGATGTAGATGTATACATGTAGAGGCCTACATGTACAGCCTCTACATGTACAATTCGGCTAAACAGAAAACTGTATCATTTGCCATAATTTGGACAACAATTAATATTTCATCTCAATAACAGAGGTACATCCTCTAATCGTGAGAAACATGTGTACCAAGTTTCATAATCATCCAATGACAGCCGACAACTGCAGCAAACTTTACATGTACATGTATACATGTAGAGGCCTACATGCATAATTTTGCTAAACAGAATACTCTACCATTTGCCTTAATTTGGACAAAAATTAATATTTCATCTCAATAGCAGAGGTACATCCTCTAATCGTAAGAAACATGCGTACCAAGTTTCATAATCATCCAATGACAACTGACAACTGCAGCAAACTTTCTAAGTACACGTACATCTGCACTTCAGCTAAACGCAAAACTCTATCATAGGGATTTTAACAATGGAGCACCCCAGGGGTAGTACCCCCAGGTGGAATACCCCCCCCCCCCATAAACATTTTTTTAATATATTTTTTCCTAAATTTTGTAGATTTTTTTTAATTTGCTAAACCAAAAACCTTATCATTTCCAGGCCGGGGACACCGACACCAACGACGTCATCCTCTTTCCCACCTCACAATATCTCCCCTTTACTTCGTCAGGCGAGCTAAAAACAGTAGAAAAATTGGTATAATAAAATATCATACTGTCCTTATAATTGACTTGGACTGTTCAAAAACAATCTTTTTTCCTCGAATTGTTTACCACTGATAGTTTTTAATTATAATCAATATAGGTATTTTGATGGGGGCGTTTGCTTTCTGCCGATAATAATGTACTGGGACTCCTGTATTAATTTATATAGGAGTTAGATGGCTTGTCCCACTGTTCCCCAATGCCCATGTCCCACTGTAACCTAATCTCCCCTAATCTTTCACGAGCAGGAAGACATTTTGCTTCGTAGTCAGAGGACTGGCAAAATCTATAAAATAATAACAGAGACACGTTATCAATTGTGGTTCCCGTTTGGCCACAAAATATTTGTGCCAGGAAATGCCAAAAAAACTTGACTAGAGTGAACATAGCAGAATCTTCTAAAGCAGTCAAGACGAGATTACCTTGGACTGGGCATCAACGTTATGTCAACCTTCCATCACAAGATTACCCGATAGCTTGCGAGATTGTATCGTCTCAATATGCACAACAATCAAGTTCTCAATGTACGTGTGGAATACCGGAAAACACACTTTTTTATGGAGTGAAAGTTTTCAGACAAATCTAATTTTAAGCCAAATTAGCTTGAGAGTTTAAAATCTAACCCAGAATTACATTGTGTGGACTGCAAAACAAGGCCTTGCAAGAATGAACGATGGACCTGTATCTGCATAGCCGATGTGTGCTTGTCCTGGACACATTAATTGTAATATATTGGAACACAAACAATAATAAATTCTCAATTTTAAACCAATGCCCATTAAGCTGAAAATTTGAAATCCAGTTCAAAAATCCCTCTATGTTCATGAATCAATTCAGTTTGGACAGTAAAACTATTGCCTTCCATGAAGCAATGTCGCAATTCTATCTGCTAATATACATATGTAGACATTATTTTATCTTCCTATTACATACATGCAACACACATGTACTGGTATATTAACAATTCCAAATTATCTAGTTTTCATCCAATATACAGGCTGAAGTTGGAAACTGATCATAAAATTTATCAATAATTATGGATCAGTTCGATTTGGAAAGTAAAATCATGCTGTCCACGAGTGAGCGTTGGAAGTGAAAGTTCTTCTGAGTGAAAATAAATTAGACAAATTGTTTGGAACCCAATGTTAATGATTCGGCTGATAATGAATCGCCCTTACATTTATTTGTTGTTTTTTCCCCTGTATTTTGCATGGTCTCATTCCATATTGTGTATATTTGGTTTGACCGCAAGTGACACAACCTAATTGCAAAGTTTTCATTTCATCCATGGCTTTGATGCGTGCATGCTCAACACAAGTCCAGGAACTAAACACACTGCACATGCAATGCCATTTTGTTCAGTCATATGCTTTTCAGCAATTTTAAGAATACTTTCTAACAACACTTGGTTCACTGACACCTTAAATCCACAGTTCAAGCTTCTTGAGGATGTCCGCTGTTGGTAAATCAAAGTAATTACCTCCTTGTTTTTCTTCGTCATTAGCTGTGAAAAAGTTGGAAGTATCTTCAACGAAACGTCAGCTCCACAGCAATAAAGAAGTTGTTATCCATGGAATAGCGTTGTGTTAATTAACCTTTTGAATAATGCGCGCTATTGCATTCATAATTTTGTAATACGATGAAAAACAAAGAAAAAAGTATATGCTTGTGTTCATTTTTTAGCTATAGACATTGTCAAATAAACTGACCCGTGATTCATTTGACAAACCCAGAAAACATGGGGGATACATGTACATGTAACTCTGGTTTTGAAGCATATTCATGAAAAAATCATATGGATAGTATTTAACATTTTATTATATTCTAATTGTTTGAAGATAATCTCAATGTCTATCAAGATTGGACGGATGTTGCCGCGCAAAATTCTCAGCTAGAAAACTTTTAAAGAAAATCCCTAATAGGGAAATAGGAAAAATCATGGCCGCCAAAGCCCAAAATCAGCAGCGGATCCTGAAGCAGTCAGGTTACAAACAAAAGAGCCATACCGGTATTAGCAAGTCATGAACCTATTGGATCGACATAGCATCGATTCACTATCTTGGAAGCAAAATGTTCTGTTGTGCATCATTTTACCTTATTGCATGAATTAGCATGGAAATAAAATTAAGTGTAGGTCCTAATCGATATACAGGCAGATATACAGTCGGTTGAAATGTTTGGGATAGAAAATAATAAACCGTAGTCGTGGGTATACGTACCACCTCTTGGGTCTTAAAAACAGAATGACGATCACGACATTGGAAAACAACAAAAATGTCTGAATTTCCGTCCTTTTGCGCGCGGCAAACACTCCATGCTACCCAACATACAAACCTGTTTTGGAAGTGAACGCGGACTACTCATATATTCACCACAGCGAATACGATAGTTCCAGCTACAAAACATCTGCAATGGGTCGGATGAACCATTAGTTTTACGTGTATTATCATGATTGTATCAGTCGAGTTAGCTCATCCATCACACATGTGTTCATTGATATTATAATACATGTTAATGTTACACTGTGTTTATTAAAGGTCAACCCAAACGATCTGAGGTCAAAAATATAAAAAAAAATAGTCCTTTCGATTCTGAAAACAATGATATTTTTTCATAATTTTGTGCCGTCTGGTTGGCGAGATATTGCCGTCTGAAAGGTGAAAATCGCTCTCCTGTCAATTCCAGCTGTGACGTCATGGAGGGACAGCCGTCTTGTATTCTCTATGTTAAAGTCGTATACCACAGTCATAAGTAACTGCTGATTTCTGGAGATTTTCGGAGTATCGGGGTATCATTTGTTAAATATGCCGCGCCGTTGTGTAGTGGGAGGTTGCAGTTTTACTACAGATGACGGTGTTAGTATTCATTTGTGGCCTAAAGGCGAGAAAATCGCTGCAAATTGGGCGAAATTTGTACGCAACACGAGGGCCCGTATAATTTGCTCGGCACATTTTGACAGAAAGACATCATTCGAGGACCTCTACAGCGTAGCAGTTGAATTCGGGTGCAAACCAAAACTAAAGAGAACAGCTATTCCAACTATCAAACCTAAGAACAATCAGAATGTGACGGCAAAGAAATCGGACAAGGAAAATCTACCACGGACATCGGCTGAACGAACCTTGCCTGCAAGCGAGGCCTCGGGCAGGGAGACGGCTGTACATGCCCTGCTCGCTCTCGCGTCCCCGATGAACGCCCAGAATGCTATCCATGATGTGGCATTTGTTGCTTGAGCACCTACAAGTTAGACTGGATGAGTCTCTATTTCATATATACTATTAAATAATAATAGAATGATCTTTCATAAATATATATACGTTTGAGAAATAAATAAAACAAAAATAAAAAAAAATAAAAAGAAAATAAAAAAATAAAAATGAAAAACAAAATGAAAAAATTATTTCAAGTATTTCTTAATAGGCAGAGTTACTCCCTTTTGTTTCCCCTTTAAAATACATTATGAAACAGGGGCTGGGTCTAGTCTACCTAAGTGTGAGAGAGCATGTAGATCAGGCAACGACAAAGTCGTACAGTGATCGGGCAAACCGGTCGTCTTTTAATGTTTTTTTTTTCTGAACACCTATTGGTTCTGAACACCAATTGGAGTGAATGGCTGTAGATACAGAAGTGATAATAATACTTTCATAATCCTTTGACATTTGAGATTTTGGGAATATCATTCGATTTCAATTAATTGACGTAATTTGTCGAAAATTGAGCAAATGTGAATGCCGATCCATCACGTCGTTTCGACACTCACTCGCCACGGCTTACTTTTCGCCATGAATGTCCAAAGTTTTTTATCAAACTACATAATTCTGAAATTGGTATTTCATGGGGATTATGGGAAAACAAACAGAATTCGTATATCAGTAGAGTTATCAACAATTTACTGTCCCTTCTGCCGAATCCCGAAGTTTATCCGTTCGAAAAGGCCGTCTCGGCCAACAACAACAACAACCCAGACGTGAATCACAGTATCCTTCTACATTCGATACAGTTTGAAACATATGGTGGTCTTAAGGTAATGACGATAATAAGGTTTCCAGTCACATTGCATACCAATCTGTATTCAACAAACGACCTCTCCGAATCCTGTCGTCGTCGAGTCCCACTTGTCAGAATGGTTGTCACTGTCAGAATCGGAGCCGTACGGCTCAAATTGATAGGGCTGAATTCCGTCGTTGGTCTTCAAACAACTGTTATTTTGCCCGCAATCATCCTCCTCTATGTCTATTTCATCTTCTTGGCTAACAATATTTCCATCTAAGGAGCTGATATCGCTCGAATCGACATCTGAATCGGAGCTCTGACTGCACTCGCTTTCCATGTTATCCGCTATTTTTTCTCAGGCAATTGCCCTGCGTGACGTCATCAACCCAGCTGTGAAAGTGTGAAAGAGCCCACTTTGCTCACATATTACGTGTGTTTCTGATCAGATTAGAATTTTTTCAATATTTTTTTCATAAAAGTGAAGTATGAACTATGATTTTTAAGGATTTTTAGGCAAAAAAAAATCAGTTTGGGTTGACCTTTAAGCATACATGTATCATCAGCCTCTGTATCAGTTCAGACAAAATATTACAATTGTGCTCATAACTTATTAGTATCACTGATAATTATGTATATCTGGTATCACCAGCTTTGTATCAGCCTGGACAATCCAACTATTTTAACAGTAGTCCTGACATTTTAGTATCACTGATAATTATGTATACATGTACCTGGTATCACCAGCAGATGTGACATTCTGGGAAATCCAACCATTTGAGCAACAGTGCTCATTATATTTTAGTATCACTGATAATTATGTATACATGTACCTGGTATCCCCAGCTTTGTATCAGCCTGGAAAATCCAACGATTTTAACAGTCTTTGTGACATTTTAATATCACTGTGATAATCCAAGGGTGGATCCAGCAAAAATTCATATGGGGTCGACTACCACAGCCCAACAGGCGAGGGTCCAGGGGCCGCCGCTCCGGGGTCCTAGATCGCCAGAGATGCATTCTGAGCGTTTTCCCGGAAATAAAACTAATCATAATGTATGCATAATTATGGTTCTATTTTCATCAAAAAAAAATCTGGCCTGCAAGTGGCTCACAGTGAAAATATAGGAGAAAATATAAGAGGAAATTTGCCAAAATATAGGAGAAATTTCGGAATTTTCTTGCTAAAATATAGAAAATAAGGAATTGTAAGCCAGGTCACCAGTAGTAGGGTCTACTGAAATCCGCTTACATTTCACCCGGATGTAATGACGTCACTTCCGGTTTATGGTGGAGGTCATGAGGAGGTGTGCGCAGTAGTGTTCTGCGCAGGTATGACGTCACTTCCGGCGTGGGTGAATGGGGCGTGGAGGATGATAGGACATGTACAGACCTGTCTGTGTCGTTCATCTCCGTATCTTTTCGGTGAGAGTAATATGTCCTGGAGATTTTCCCCACAATGTCGTTTACCTCCGTATTTCTTCGGTCAGGTCCGTGGGAGCTTGTACTGATCTGTGGGGTTTCTCCCACAATGTCGTTCACCTCCGTGTCTTTTCGGTGAGGTCCGTGAAGATGTGGCGGAAGGTATCGAGAGATGTGATGGCGGGGTGCGAAGAGACCCGGAGATGACCGAAGAGGCACGGCGAGTTCGTTAAGGTCCGTGAAGATGTGCCGGAGGTGACCGAAAAGACGCGGAGGTGACATGGAGGTGATCGAAAAGTCACACGGAGAATACCGAGAACACCCGAATGTCACAAAAGTAGGGAAAAGCTATTTCGAGTCGCATTTTGCCAGGGAGGTAACTCTTGCATCCACCAGGGGGCGCTGTTTCCAGGTTAAAGTAAAGGAAGCGGCCATTTACGGCCTTTGACCTCTGAGGTCGTGTAGAGGTCAAGGCCGCTATAGTTCCAACAGGTGGCACCCCCTCTTTCACCGCGAATTCTTCCGCGGTGATGCGGTCTGGTGGTGATGCGATCGATGGAAAAAGCTTCGGCGGAGAAAAAGTAGTCCCCAGACTTCAAATACGCTGCATGGTCCGATTGGGTCGAGTGAGGTATCAAAGTGAAGCATTCGTGAAGGGGCATCCAGTCATGGGTGGGTGCATGTAAAATTAGCAATTTTTCTCGAAACTATAAAAAGCGGAACACGGACTTTACCCCTAAAATAGGGGAAAACCCCTATCAACCCTAGTCAAAATGGCTAATATCGGTTCCCGGGCTTATCGGGGCCTGCCTATCAAGTCAATGGGGTGGGTGCATGTAAAATTAGGATTTTTTCCCGAAACTATAAAAAGCGGAACACGGACTTTACCCCTAAAATAGGGGGAAAACCCCCTATCAACTCTAGCCAAAAGGGCTAATATCGGTCCCCGGGCTTATCGGGGCCTGTCTATCCAGTCAATGTGTTGGGTGGATGTAAAATTATTATTTTTTCCCCAAACTATAAAAAGCGGAATACGGACTTTACCCCTACAAACGGGGTTTGTATTATACAATATAGGGGAAAATGCCTGTGTGGGGTATGGGGATGGTCAATTTTTTTCGCGGGCTTTACTATGGCTTGTGGGGTCGCGTTTTTCTCGTCTCGCCAAGAAAATGACAATGGTAAGGGTCCCGCAGCGAATCGGTGAAATTTTGGGAAAAGAGGCCTATAGGCTGGCTATATGGGGGTATAGGTTCAACCTGGGAAATTCACACACGTTCATTGTGATATGGGCTGTTTGGATTTGTTTTTCACGTCTCGTCATTTAGAACCCGATGGGAAGGGTCCCGGAGCGAAACGGTGATTTTTTTGGAAAAAGTCACCGAGGTCTGGGTAGGCCCATAGGCCTATACTGCATGGCTATGGGTCTATAGGTCCATACGAGGTGGACGTTTTGGGGTCTAGGTGGGCCATTAATGGTCCGATGGGATCGAGTGAGGTATCCATGTGAAGCCAATGTGAGGGGGCATCCGACGAGGTGGATGTGGGGTAGGAATTTCGTCATTCTGCGCATGCGCGGTGAACCTGGGAAATAGACGTTTTAGGATCTAGGGGAGCCATTATTGGGCCGAAGGGATCGAGTGAGGTATCAATGTGAACCCTATGTGAGGGGGCATCTGATGGGGGGAGTGCGGGGTTGAAATATCGTCACTCTGCGCATGCGCAGTGGACAAAGGGGTATGGAAATAGACGTGTTGGGGTCTAGGTGGCCCACTAGTGGGCCGATGGGATCGAGTGAGGTATCCATGTGAAGCATAGGTGAGGGGGCTAGACTAGGGTGTCGTTTACATTCTGCGCAGGTCACGGGGGTTGTGACGTCACTTCCGGGTTTCACCTCCAAACCCAGAAGAGTTCCAATGTTCTCTTAGACGTCCGGATGTTCAACCTCCGGGGCTTTTTTCCCGGCCCGCCCCGGCCGCAGCGCGCGCGCGCGTCATCACCGGAAGTGCGTGGCTGAATCCGCAGCGCGCGCGCACATGAAGACCCTCATACATACCCCAATGCAGGCGCAGACGTTATGTGCCCGGAGGATAGACACGGATGTCGCCGAGAAAAACACATACAACACGTCACATACAGTCGCCCCCCTCAAGACCCTCCTATATGCCCGAAAAGATACGGACGTTACCGAAAAGACACGGACGTTACCGAAAAGACACGGACTTTACCGAAAAGACACGGACTTTACCGGAAAAGACACGGACTTTACCGAAAAGACACGGACGTACCCGAAAAGACACGAAGGTGAACGACATTGTGGAAAACCCCCACAGACAGGTCAGTACATGCATTCCTATGATGTTCACGCATAATAAAAGGATTGATCTGTAATCTGTGTTGTTGTTGCTCTCTTTTTTGGACTAACCCATCAGAATAGTACGTATCACGGACTACACCCGACGTCTAGGCGCGCATGTGTGACCTGGTCTATAAAACACGTCTCTCTGGATCCTACACCTTCATTTCTACGGTTGCAGAGCCATGACGGAGATCCAGCCCTATGCGACTCGCATTTTACAGCATGCCACCGTGGTTAATTCACTCACGGGTTACCGAGCAGTAGTCCGGTCCATGTTTGCAGATGGCGACGACAACGAAGGGCGACGCCAGATCCTGAACGAGTTCACAGAAGCGGTCCTCGACAGAGTGCACTCGATGGAGAGGTGTGCCATCACTCACCACTACTGGACTATGACAGCCATCCTTGATGCTCGGGCTATGGACCACGAGCGCTCACGCCGGAACCAGCGACGGCTGGTTGGCCTAGTCATGGTCTGGGCCATATTGACCCTGGCGCTGTGGCATTGACAGTGGGACCTGACTATAAATACGAGGGTCAGACACAGTGTGCGTCATTCAACGATCGTCATTGGATCAAGCATGTCACCAGTCCTACGAGCCATCCTTCCCCTTACACCCCGGGTGGGGTTACACATCTATGAAGATAAAGTCACCCTCGTGGAAGAACGTGGAGATGTTTGCTGGTCGCGCGCTGAGACCGTATCGAATACGGTTACGCTACACCGTGACGGCTGGACCAAATTTAAACGGGTGTTGAGCGGCGAGCTCGACGGACACCTCATCCACATAGACAATGCCATCTACGTACACCGTGGACCCTTCTTCCCACGCCTGGGCCGCTACCAAGACCCTACGCGAGGCTTCACCCTTGACCCCGATCTGTGGACAGCCTTCGAGAAAGTGGTGCCTATCGTGGACCAGCTGTTTACACCGGACGAGCGGTCATCAGACGAGTTGGAGTGGGCTCGTGCCCTGAGAGAAGCGGCGGCAGAACCCAATGAACAAATGTCTAGCCATGAACCAGACGACGATGCCGTTGATTACCCGGCTAGACTCAGTCAGCCCAGTGACATGACCACCCGATCCTTTGATCTCAAGGGGTTCTCCCTATAAATACGAGAGACAGTCAAATCTGGTACCATTCACGTACTGACCATGACGGAGCATATAATACTGGCGTATCTCAGCTTGACCCCCGAGGTTTTCCTGCACGTGTATGCGGATAAGGTCGATATCATGGAGGAGGTGGGAGACATCTGTGATGCGGACCCTACACAACCGCGCCCGGCCCACATTCGTCTGTCCCGGGAGGGCTGGACCAAATTCAAGCGGCCCTTTCTTTGCTCAATTGGCTCGGCTAGATGGGGTTACAGTGCATTTTACCCTTCACCCTGATCTATGGTCTGCATTGGAAGATGCCGTGGTAGATGTGGATCAAGTGCTTATCAAGCGGTCATCAGACGAGTTGGACTGGTCATTTACCATGGACACTGTGGAAGCCATCGAAGAAAATCAGAAAGAAACTGCGGCCCAAGATATACCCGTTATAAATAAACGATAGAGCCAGGATCCATCATCATTTGTCACCATGAAGCGCTGGGAGAAGGTGTTGGATAACTTATACTACAGTCCCGACAGCCCGGCGGCCTATAGTGCATTGTCGGCTCTCTATCGAGCGGCCAAATCCCAGGGGATACAACGTGCCCATGTCCGAGATTGGTTAAGAAAACAAGACACCTATACCTTACATCGATCTGTCCGTCGCCATTTTATACGGAACCGGGTCATCGTGGGAGGAATAGATGCCCAGTGGCAAGCGGATTTGGTCGATATGAGCGCCTTTGCCAAACACAACGATGGGAATCGGTATATCTTGACGTGCATCGATATCCTATCGAAGTATGCGTGGGTGGTACCCATCAGGACGAAAACGGGGGCGAATCTCATAGCGGCGTTCAAAGACATCTTCAAGACGCGGGCGCAAACCTTTGTATTTGCAAACCGACGAAGGCACGGAATTCCTCAACAGACCGTTCCAACAGTTTCTGAAAGCCCAGAAGGTGTTTTTCTTCCATACGTACAACGAGACCAAGGCTTCCGTGGTGGAAAGGTTCAACAGGACATTCAAAGGCCGTATGTATAAATATTACACCTATAAGAATACAAGGCGGTACATCGATGCTCTCCCGAAACTTGTGAGTGGTTACAATCGAGCCTATCATCGGAGTATAGAGAGAGCCCCCATTACCGTGACCCAACGCAATGAAGCCTAAGTCCGGCGTGTCTTGTACCCCAGGCAATCGCAGCGAACGACGAAGGCGGTGTTCAAGGTCGGGGACCCTGTACGGATCAGTAAAGTCAAAGGTCAATTTGAGAAAAGTTACTTGCCCAACTGGAGCGATGAGCACTTCCTGATTAAACGGCGCCTACCCCGACAGCAGCGAGTCTATGAACTGAAGATCTTCAAGGGGAACCGTTGCTAGGGACGTTTTACGAGACGGAATTACAGCCTGTCGTAAAAACACAGCAAGACTACTACACGGTGGAGCAGATTTTGAAAACGGAACGTCGACGTGGCAAACTGTTTCATTTCGTCAAATGGCAAGGCTGGACCAGTTCCTTCAATTCCTGGGTCGCTGCCAACCAGGTGAAACGACTATAAAGCCAGACACCACTGCCGTCATCCTTCATTCCACGTCCGACTACAGTGCTATGGACAAACAGCAGCTGCCTCTGAACACAGCGTCTCCCAAAACGCGCAAAGCGCAAGGGGGCTTTGTGGTGATACTGCTAACCCTGCTGAGTGTGTTGTACGGAGGTGTGTTTTACGAAGTAGCCTATGTCAGCACGTTACTTAACCAACTGAGAACACCAGCCACCAGTGAAACCGGTCTACAGATAGCATCAGTCAACCCCGTATCGAGCCCAGTCACCACCACACCCCGTGTACAAGCCACGTCGAGCTCCGCACCAAGCTCCACATCTACACCAAGAACACCCACTACGTCTGAAGACCCACCGGATTTCATCCCTCACAGTGAACAGACAACGACAACCGGCGTTGTACCCACCACCATCATCACTCGCAGTGAACAGACAACGACGATCGACGTTGTACCCACCACCAACACTCCAGTTCACTCGTACCAAATTTACAAGAGCGGGTTACCACGACAACGGATACACCTCGAACCATGGACCCTCGGTGGTAGCATCTCTTCACTTGCGTCATCGCAGGACCGACGGATTCCGGCAAAACGCACTTCGTCCGGAAGCTCCTTCAACACGCCGACAGCATGATCACCCCACCCATTGCCCGAGTCGTGTGGTGTTACGGAGAATGGCAGGAAGCGTATGCAGCAATACCCCACATCACGTTCGTGGAAGGCCTACCCAACCTGGCCGATTTGGAACCCGACACCTTGGTGGTTCTGGATGATCTCATGGCAGAGACGGATGCGCGGGTCACCCAACTCTTAACCAAAGGCAGCCACCATCGACGGCTCAGCATCATCTACATTGTGCAGAATCTGTTCAGTAAACACAAAGAACATAGGAACATCAGCTTAAATGCCCACTACCTGGTGGTCTTCAAAAACCCGAGAGATACCACTCAGCTGCTGCACCTGGCGAGACAGATGTATCCCGGCCGCACACCGTTTGCGTTGGAAGCCTTTAAAGATGCCACAACCCCTCAGCACGGGTATATGCTCTTCGACCTCAAGCAAGCCACCCCCGACCACCTTCGACTACGGACCGGCATCTTTCCCGGAGAGGCCCACCACGTGTACATGCAAAAATAATGTAAACACACCCACAGTGGCTCCCCCAGCTGGAGTGTGTGTTTGATGATGGGGATAATAAAAAGAATGAATACCACAGCATGGTTGACTTTGTCTCTGTTCTCTGAGGTGGATAAAAAGGGCAGAGTTGTGGGTTCTGGCATTAGTTGTACATGATGTCTGCGCGAGTACGGAAGCACGCTCCGACGCTCCGTGTATTGAAGACGGCCCCATCCGAGTTGGTCCGAACCATTGTACGCGGTGCGGACCATGACCGTGTACGCTGTCTGTGCGAGATCGGGTACAACCTGTTAAAAGGCAACGTACCACTGACTCCGGCTCACAAGACCAAGTTGGCCAAGCATAAGACAGGTCTCCGAACCTTAGTCCAGAAGCGGGTCCCTCAAACACAAAAGAAAAAGGTGTTACAGAAAGGCGGCTTTCTCGGGGCCATCTTAGCACCGTTGGCCGCGTCCGTGTTGGGTCCAGTATCGGGTGAACTCTTCGCCCGACAATGAACCACACGAAAAAAATGGTCCTCGTCGAACCACGGTTCCTTCAAAACCACCAATCGCCCTACCCTGTCCCACCTACGGTGAAGCCCATAAACACCCTCGATGGAGAGATGCAGCAGATCTTACAGAGACCGGGGTTAAGCGTCAGTGATAAAGTACAACGGTACAATGAGACGCTTCAACGGTACATGACGTTCATGGACCAATACAACACCTTCTCTACCCCACCACCACCACCACCACGTGACACACCGCCGACCTCAGCACCGCTTCAACAGCCGCCATTGCCAGGGGTAGCACCCACAGCCCCACAGTGGGTGGAAGACGAAGTGCTGAAGAGTGTACCTGCATCGTTCAAGAAACAAGCTGGCCTGGTATTACAACGGAACAAACAGAATCCTAACATGACTTGGAATGATAAAGGTGAACTCCTGGTACATAATCAGGGGGTCCCGGGGACCCACATGACAGATTTAGTGAATGACCTGATGCGTAAACGCAGGTCGCACACGGATCCTCGAGGATGGGAGGTCTTCGCTCAAGGCTTGAAAGACATGCATGTACCACAGGAATTGGTGGGGAACCCCCACCGCTGAGTCTTTATGCAGCGAACCCAGCAATCGCTGAGTGGCCCACTACCTTATTGGGAAGCCGAATGGGAACCGGAGTCACCCCCGAAAACTCCACCACTACAACGGGCATCTTCTTTTCAAACCTTTAAAAAACCACCCTCGATCAGGACACCCCACATCTCCAGAGCCGTGACACGTAGCAAGTCACCGCGAAGAACACGACGCCGGACACAACCGCCCAAGGCCTGGAACACCTATTAAAACCAACAACAGCAGCAGGACAGCTCAGTCGCCATGTTTTACCTCACCCCACCCAGTAACAGTTCGCTGGATGTGTTTCCTGACAACACCGTGGCCAAGTACGTCACCCAGTTACCGCAACCGTTGCATTTACCTGGGCGCTGGGAATGTGGCCTCGTGGATATCCAATACCCTTACTCGTGGTACAACGTGCGAGCCAATGAAGTGTGGTACGAGGTGACCTTCGAAGGCAAAAACACCCGACCTACCCTCCCGGAAGGCAAATATGATACCCCCAAGGAGTTCATGGTTGGGCTGTCAAGACTGTTGCATTATAAGGCTCTACGGGAGGTCACGAATACTTCAAAACCCATCAAACCCTTTCCCTTCAAGAATCACGTGGACTTCGATTACAACGCACACAACGACAAGGCACAGCTTATCGTCACCGCAAACGCGAGTGTCGTAATGAGTCATATCCTACAACAAATGCTGGGTTTCGATCTACAGACGTTCGCTGGTCCCACCGCCAACCAAGGCGAGATCCCGATGGGTATGAAGTCGGGTATGTACGGACTCTACGTCTACTCGGACATGGTGGACAACCACATCGTGGGCGATATCAACACACCTCTGTTACGGGCGGTCCCCATTAAAAAGACGTATGGAGATCAAGTCACCCACAGTTTCACCCACATGCTCTACCTGCACGTACGACACACCGGCATCAACACGATCACGATGGATATAAGAGATGACACGGGACGACCGGCGCCATTCGAACGCGGTGCTGACACTTCATTTTCGACAAGCACGTGCACCCCACTTTGCATAATGAAAGTACCTTACGAGTGCGATGCACGCAGCTATATGGACTATTATGTCCAACAGGCCGGGGGTGACTTTCCGGTCTTTAGCGGTGCACGCATGCAACGAGGACATGGACTGGGGAACATACTCGGCAGCATCGTCAAAACGTTCCTACCCTTGGTGACGCGTGGGGTGAAAGCAATCGGCAAACAAGCGATAAGCAGTGGACTGCAAGTGGCCGGTGATGCCTTGGGGGCTACGGCACCCAAAGAAGCCTTGAAACGGCGGGCTAAAGAAGCAGGAGGCGTCTTGGTGGCCAAAGCACAACGCACCGTAGGGAATAAAAGAGCTGCCCCACCAAGACCACGCACCAGTCGACGACCGACCCAGCGACGACGCACATCGAATTACAACACATATAAGGGAAGTGGGAAGACCCAGGATATCTTTTCTTAAAACATGTCCTTGATCTACGTCGAGTCCTGCCCCTCCACCAACAGTGAATTTGATATGTGGACCGTGCCGCCCAAACAGACCAGTGCCGAACAAGGATTATGGGTGGAGCATCTCCCGCTCTCCAGCATCAACGAAACAGGGCCCATCGAGTTCACCATCAGTAATGCGGATACGGCCTATGTGGATTTAGCCCATACATACTTGTATGTAAAAGCCAAGGTGGTCAATGGGGAAGGCACCAGAATCATTCAAGCTGCAACGGTGGGCCCGACGAATCTCTGGTGGCACTCGATGTTTCAACAGGTGGATATTTTTCCCAGCGACAAACTCATCAGTGACTCGACCAACACGTACCCCTATCGAGCCTACATCGAGACACTGTTGTCGTATGGCCGAGAGGCTAAAAAATCTCAGCTGAGAGCCGCTTTATTCTACCAGGACACACCGAGCACATGGACACGGTGGACAATGTGGGATATAACAAACGGAAGGCTTTCACTGCGAACAGTGCCTCGGTGGATCTCATGGGTCGACTGCAAGACCGGTACCTCTTGAACAAGATCCCCATCAAAATCCGACTGATACGGGCGCCTCCGACCTTCGCCTTGATGGCCGCTAACGTAGAGGGGCATGCAGCTGACTATAAGATTGTCATCCAAGACGCAATCCTGTATGTCCGAAAAGTGAAACCGAATCCAGCCGTTCAATTGGGACACATGAAAGCCTTGGAAACAAAACCAGCCCAGTACCCTATCCGACGTGTACAAACCAAAGTGTTCGTTGTGCCTGCTTGAAATATGGGCGCCAACAAAGAAAACCTGTTCCTGGGGGAACTACCCAAGCGATTGATCCTTGCCTGTGTGAAAAATACCAGTTTCAGCGCAGACTACCCAGAGAATCCGTTTGACTTTAAACATTTCGGCATCAATTTTGTGGCCCTGCATGTGGATGGACACAGGTCCCAGCCACGGCCTTAACACCGAACTTTGGGTGCAGGAATTTCATTCGAGCCTATCAGAGCCTGTTTACAGCCACCGGTCAAATCAACCAGGACGAAGGGAATTTGATCAGTCGGGAGGACTACGCGAACGGATACACGTTGTTCTGTTTCGATCTGACCCCCACCTTAGAGAACGACCATCAGCTGGCCCTAGCCAAGCAGGGCAATTTACGGTTGGGAATCCACTTTGCACGAGCCCTGGGGACCACCGTCAATGTGATCTGCCACGCCGAGTTTGACAACATCATTTAAGTGGACAGGCCCGCAACGTCCTGTGTGACTTTTCCACCTAACATGGATACAGACCAGTAACCACCGTGCTGGAAAATGACACAGGGACACGTATGATCTTTCAAGGGGTGTTCGCCCGAGATGTGTTCCCATTAGACCGTAGGTATCCTGCTGCTTACGTTCTCAACGCGGACCCGATGGATCGGACCGGTGAACATTGAGTGGCCGTGTACTTGACAGAACAGCAGGGCGAATACTTTGATCCGTACGGCCTGCCACCCCTCCATCCCGATTTAACAGACTTCATGGATCAAGGCACAGAGACGTGGTGTTGGAGCAGTCAAACGTTGCAAAGCCTGACCAGTAGCGTGTGCGGACAATATTGCTTGTTTTACCTGTACCATCGATGCCGGGGAAGACCCTTATCTACCATCGTACAGATGTTTGACGAGTACCCCAAGGCCGAGGACCGCGATGTACTCGTATATGTCATTTCAATGTACAAGCCCCGATCTGGGCTTAAGTTCTTTCAATGTACACACGCCCGCTGTTCTGGGCTTAAGTTTACAAGCCCCCTGTTCTGGGCTTCAGTTCTTTCAATGTACAAGCTCCCTGTTCTGGGCTTCAGTTCTTTCAATGTACAAGCCCCCCCCCCCCCTGTTCTGGGCTTCAGTTTTCACGTGGTTGTTCTCACGTTGTTGTTGTTACTGAATAAAAAACAAAATGAGATCTCACCAAAAAACCCTGTCTTGTGTATTTTCTATATGAGCATAATGCAAGAAACTGGCTTTGAACACCGTATTAGCCAATCAGTGGCCTAGAATGGAGCCAAAGGTAACCCATCCATGTCCAGAAAACATTACCCAGGTGTACAAGAACCCGGATGTAGGCGCGGACGTAGGCGAAAGCATCCCAGTACCCGGATGTAGGCGCAGACGTGAGCGAAATTCTAGTACCCGTCCATTGGTTTGTGTATCGATCGCTCATTGGCTCTTTTTCTCGACCGTTGATTGGCACTGCCCATCCTTCCCAGGTTAATTTACAATCCCCTTTTGGGGTACAAGCTCTGTATATCGATGCCGCAACATTGTCGCCGAACCTTGCCGAAAGGGAGACCTTGGACCGTTTGACCTGGATGTGACCTTTGACCTTTTGACCCGACATTCATCCGCGGAGTGCCGGTGATGACGCGCGCGCGCGCTGCGGCATCCGATCACCACTGCGCGGGCTGCGGCCGGGGCGGGCAGGGCCGGGCCGGGAAAAAAGCCCCGGAGGTAGAGAACATTGGAACTCTTCTGGGTTTGGAGGTGAAACCCGGAAGTGACGTCACAACCCACGTGACCTGCGCAGCAGAATGGAAACGACACCCTAGTCTAGCCCGCTCACCTAGGCTTCACATGGATCTCACTCCATACCCCTTTGTCCACTGCGCATGCGCAGATTGACGATATTTCAAACCCGCACTCCCCCCATCAGATGCCCCCTCATAGGCTTCACATTGATACCTCACTCGATCCCATCGGCTCCCAAAAACGTCTATTTCCATACACTTGGTCCACCGCGCATGCGCAGAATGACGAAATTCCTACCCCACATCCACCCCGTCGGATGCCCCCTCACATAGGCTTCACATGGATACCTCACTCGATCCCATCGGACCATTAGTGGCCCACCTAGACCCCAAAACGTCCACCTCGTATGGACCTATACACCCATAGCCATGCAGTATAGGACCCAGGCCTCGGTGACTTTTTCCAAAAATTTCACCGTTTCGCTCCGGGACCCTTCCCATCGTGTTCTAAATGACGAGACAAATCCAAACAGCCCATATCACAATGAACGTGTGTGAATTTCCCAGGTTGAACCTATATCCCCATATAGCCAGCCTATAGGCCTATATACAGACCTTGGTGACTTTTCCCAAAAATTTCACTGATTCGCTCCGGGACCCTTCCCATTGTCATTTTCTTGGCGAGACGAGAAAAACGCGACCCCACAAGCCATAGTAAAGCCCACGAAAAAAATTGACCATCCCCATACCCCATACAGGCATTTTCCCTTATATTGTATAATACAGACCCCTTTTGTAAGAGTAAAGTACGTATTCCGCTTTTTATAGTTTGGGCAAAAAATCCTAATTTTACATGCACCCAACCCATTGACTGGATAGGCAGGCCCCGATAAGCCCGGGGAGCGATATTAGCCCTTTTGGCTAGAGTTGATAGGGGGTTTTCCCCCTATTTTAGGGGTAAAGTCCGTGTTCCGCTTTTTATAGTTTCGAGAAAAAAATCCTAATTTTACATGCACCCATCCCATTGACTTGATAGGCAGGCCCCGGGGACCGATATTAGCCCTTTTGACTAAGGTTGATAGGGGTTTTCCCCTATTTTAGGGGTAAAAATCCGTGTTCCGCTTTTTATAGTTTCGGGAAAAAATGCTAATTTTACATGCACCCACCCATGACTGGATGCCCCTTAACGAATGCTTCACTTTGATACCTCAGTCGACCCAATCGGACCATGCAGCGTATTTGAAGTCTGGGGATTACTTTTTCTCCGCGGAAGCTTTTTCCAGCGACTGCATCACCACCAGACCGCATCACCGCGGAAGAATTCGAGGTGAAAGAGGGGGCGCCACCTGTTGGAACTATAGCGGCCTTGACCTCTACACGGCCTCAGAGGTCAAAGGCCGTAAATGGCCGCTTCCTTTACTTTAACCTGGAAACAGCGTCCCTGGTGGATGCAAGAGTTACCTCCCCCGGCAAAATACGACTCGAAATAGCTTTTCCCTACTTTTGTGCTATTCGGGTGTTTTCGGTATTCTCCGTGTGTCTTTTCGGTCACCTCCATATCACCTCCGCGTCTTTTCGGTCACCTCCGCCACATCTTCACGGACCTTAACGAACTCGCCGTGCCTCTTCGGCCATCTCCGGGTCTCTTCGCACACCGCCATCACATCTCTCGGTACCTTCCGCCACATCTTCACGGACCTCACCGAAAAGACACGGAGGTGAACGACATTGTGGGAAAAGCCCCACAGATCAGTACAAGCTCCCACGGACCTGACCGAAGAAATACGGAGGTGAACGACATTGTGGGGAAAACCCAGTACAAGCTCCCACGGACCTGACCGAAGAAATACGGAAGTAAACGACATTGTGGGGAAAAACCCCAGCACATATTACTCTCACCGAAAAGATACGGAGATGAACGACACAGACAGGTCTGTACATGTCCTATCATCCTCCACGCCCCATTCACCCACACCGGAAGTGACGTCATACTTGCGCAGAACACTCCTGCGCACACATCATGACCTCCACCATAAACCGGAAGTGACGTCATTACATCCGGGTGAAATGTAAGCGGATTTCAGTAGACCCTAATACTGTCACCACTACAATGTACTACATGAATAGATGATGGTCTGTTTAATACACATATAGATACACATTCATTTAATTTACATATCTGTTCAAGACATTATTTCTACGTGGAATCCCGGGGTTTGCTGATTCCTAAAACAAATCAGGTGTATGGGGGGGGGGGGGGATCCGCCCTTGTAATCATCGACATGTATATCAGTAGATTTTTATATACATCTCCAGCTTTCATACCAACCATCTTAATGATGCTCCCGATATTTTAGTGTCACTGCGATAATCAAGTATAATATCAC
>JAVTVY010004490.1:0-39391 GCA_036873755.1 Hanleya hanleyi
ACCATCATTAAGCTGTGAGTCCCGGATTGCTTTCAAAGTTTATTTTCATCTATGGATATAGGACTTTCAAAAAAACATAATGAGAATTTGCCACCCCAGGTGGTACCGATATCTGGTCTGGCTCATGGACTAATAATGTTAAAGAATTCGCCATGAATTCCGGTATGCGGTCCGCAGGAAAATCTACCTCATGGCATTCTCCATGCCCGTAGAGTTTTCACCATAGTCCACACCCGCTCATCTATTTACTGTTGGTTCTTAGCGAAAGTCGGTATATGGCTTCAACATTATAGTTGCGTCACTTGTCATTTAGATGCAGATCTAGTAGAGGAGGCATATGTAGATCAATGTAGCTCATATAGAAAGCTTTTTTATGACATCCACTCTTACCACCTGGGAGTCCAGTGAAATTTTGTTTCAGGAAAATTACTTTAAAAACCTTACCAAATTCTCTCCCAATTAGTATGTGGGTACCTCAGCAAAAGGTAAAGGTCAAAGTTTAATAACAAGTGTGAAAGTAACATTATTTCCACTTTCCCATCAATAACCAATCCGATGTTGTATATTCATGACCTCTCATTTCACAGCAAGGTTCCAAGGTTTTCTTAGATGTGTCCTACTCACAATTGAACAGAACATTGGTGGCTTCATCGGCTGACAGACACATCCGATTATACGACCCTCGTGCTGCAGGTGAGAACAGTAATCACAGTAATCAGTCACCTGAAATCTGTTTATTACAGATTAGTACACCTGTTAGAATCAGGCATTTTTCTTAGATGAGCATGGTATATCTATGAGGAGATAGTACCTCATGTAGCCATGGTAACAACTTGGGAGGGCCTATTCTTTTGACGTAAGAAGTTCACCGTTTGAGTAACCGTGAACTTACCTGGATATTACCCTGGGTTTTCTTTTGCCTCTTCTCAGTTCAGCTGGCTCAGATCAAGTGCATGGGGCATAGGGTTTGGGTCCTCTGGGAATCCAGTCGGCCTTCCTAGCTAATCCTGATTGACTCATTTATCATCCGGGGCCTTCTTATGGCTCAGGAATACTCGGCATATTTGAAGTGGCAAATAGCCATGTCACATGACCCTCAGGGCTGGACTGCCAAGTGTCAATTTTAATGTACGAAGTGATGTCGAAACTTCCCTAATTATGAAATTAATGAGCTAATAATAAACTAAGTTTATAAATGAAGACAAATGCTCACTGGTCTAAATCCAATACATTTCTTGAAAGATTGAAAATATGTATTTTTGGAATCTTGACTGGCATTCTGGCCCTACCAAACACTGTTTATCAAATAAAATTATCTGCCCACACAAAATAGTTCCATTGGAGGATACATCCATACTTCATCTATAGATCATTTCCTCACATAGACCATAAATAGATCCATAGTATATACTTCATCGAAGGAACATGTCCATACATAGGCCATAGATAATAGATTATGGCCACACATAGGCCATAGATAATAGATTATGGCCACACATAGGCCATAGATAATAGATTATGGCCACACACAGGCCATAGATAATAGATTATGGCCACACATAGGCCATAGATAATAGATTATGGCCACACATAGGCCATAGATAATAGATTATGGCCACACATAGGCCATAGATAATAGATTATGGCCACACATAGGCCATAGATAATAGATTATGTCCATACATAGGCCATAGATAATAGATTATGGCCACACATGTAGGCCATAGATAATAGATCCATTGTTCATGTAAGGATTATGTCGATACATAGGCCATAAATAATAGATCCATACTTCAGGTGAGGATCATGACCACACATAGGCCATAGATAATAGATCCATACTTCATGTAAGGATTATGTCCACACATAGGCCATAGATAATAGATCCATACTTCATGTAAGGATTATGTCCACACATAGGCCATAGATAATAGATCCATACTTCATGTAAGGATTATGTCCACACATAGGCCATAGGTAATAGATCCATACATTGACAATGTCTCTCCATTTTAGTCCAGTTTAAGGATCCAGAATTATAGTTTTGATTTCAAAATGTTTGCAAACGTTGTACATAAATTGTCCACCCCATGATGTTTTTCAGATGGTGCTATTGTTCAAGCTTCATTCACCTCTCACCATGGTTGGGTGTCGAGTGTGCGGTGGTCAAAAACGAGAGAAAACCAATTTATCTCCGGTTCATACGACAAGGTTATGAAACTCTGGGATACTCGCAGGTCAGTGTTATATACGTATATTGAGCGGGTGGTCGGTGGGCACGGGTTCCTGTTGCTTCAATGCATTTTGCTGAGAAGCAACAGGAACTTGATAATGTGATGTCTAGCACTGTCCTGTCTGTGTCTTGTGCGCTGTCCTCAGTGTTTTATAGGGTGGATAGTGTGTGTTTGGTTCCATGTTGCTTCAAAGATTTCTTCTTTGAAGTAGCAGGAACACAACGGCTGGGTGGTGCTTAGTTGGTTCGTCGTGATATAGCTGAAATATTGATGAAAGCGACGTTAAATTCTATTCACTCGCTCACTCCCTGTCTTTGTCTTGTGTGCTGTCCTCAGTGTTTTATAGGGGGTCTGGTTCCATGCTGCTTCACAGATTTCTTCTTTGAAGTAGCAGGAACGCAACTGGGCTGGGTGGTGCTTAGTTGGTTCGTCGTGATATAGCTGAAATATTGTTGAAAGCGACATTAAATTCTATTCACTCAATCAGTCCCTATCTTTGTCTTGTGTGCTGTCCTCAGTGTTTTATAGGGTGTCTGGTCCCATGCTGCTTCAAAGATTTTTTCTTTGAAGTAGCAGGAACGCAACTTGGCTGGGTGGTGCTTTATTGGTTCATCACGATATAGCTGAAATATTGTTGAAAGCGACGTTAAATTCTATTCATTCACTCACTCGTCACGATATAGCTGAAATATTGTTGAAAGCGACGTTAAATTCTATTCACTCACTACGTAAAGCTTGTACACTAACCATGTCTGAGGGGAGGGGAAAGGGGTATGGAAATGGCTGTGATACACTCCGAATCCCCCAGGCCGGATAGAGCTAAAAAGTTATGTGGTCATTTGTAAATGTTCTCCGATTCTGTGGAAAACCAAACATGTATATCAATATTGTCATTCATCAGTCGCCCACATTTATGGTAAACACTCCATGTATCTCAATCTCCAGCTTTGACTTGTGCTTACATCCTGTATTTTCTTGTTTTTCAGTCCCAAGGCTCCATTATACAACATGAGCGGTCACGATGATAAGATAATGGCTGTTGATTGGTCAATTCCTGAACTATTAATATCGGCAGGGGCAGACAACCATGTGAAAATATTCCAGTATCGGGACAGTCCAACTATAGCATAATAAATTGAAACTCTACTTCTCGTTATATTCCATTCTGGCTTACAGCACTGCTCGGGCCCTTGGTGGCAGAGTGGTCTAAAGCATTTCGCTGGTAATCGCTATCCTCACACCACTGAACTGGCATGGGTTTGAGCCCCACTGGTGGCTGTGTGGAAGTTTGCCAGTTACTTGCCGACGGGTGGTGCTTCCCTCCGGGTACCGGTACTCCAGCTTCTTCTATGGCTGTCACCATATCAGTGAAATAACCTGGAGTTTCACATTAAAACAACCCCCCGGGGAAGCTAGCCCCCCCCACTTTTTGAGACCGCAATGCTTGAAATCCTATATTAAATAGCACCAGTCCAGCATTTAACATGGCCGATGAAGAGTTCACACCCCCCCCACTTTCAAATGTGCTCCGCGGCTAAGTATATCGCGTCATTTTGATCCATGCATATCCAGTTATTTTCGCCAAATTTACAATAATGTGATGAAAAGCTGTTTCTTGTTGGAATTCTTGGAAAATTAGTGTTTGGGGCATGACACTGTTCTAAATCTGAAGCTCTTATAGAATTACATTAAATTCTACACAAAGAAAGCTGCATCATAGAACCACTTATTTTTATCAATAGTTTTCATCCAGAAACAAGACATTTTCTTTTATGGCCTGATAGAATGAAGTTCTTTCCAAGACATCTTATGCATTTAATAGGCTGAAACTAAATTGATGTCTTCAGCTTACTATCGTCCCTGGACAAAGGGAGTCCAGACTGATTCCACAAATGTATATGGACTAGTTCATTCAGTGTAACATGGTGGAAGGATGGGGACAATGATATGTTGTTAAGCCACTTCTATTTTACGTATTAAAGTAACATTATGTCAAAACAATTTTGATCCCAAAGTGTTATTTGTATATTTGAATGATCTCCGAAATGAACCGACGGTGAACTATACTGGGGAGGTCAGTTTTGTGTTTCCTTATATCTTGTATGTCCTATGGAAATCTGTCAAAATCATTTACCTGTAACTTTCTGGCAATTTGAATGATTTCTCAAGCCATTGCCTCTATTATACAATCTTGTATATATCTCATCCCCCACGGTTGTTTTGACTTAGCATTTTGGTATCCGAAGAAAATGTTTGTTTATAGATAGGACACCCCAATGTCTGACATCAAAGGTAGTTGGGCCAGCGATGAAATTCAGACCAATCAAAATTTGATGTTGCGAACTGAATTCGCATATTGCTTAGTTTTAGCAAGTTTAACCGAGAAGCGGGTATACCAGATTCTGTTGGTCATGTCCTACCACACAGTGAAGTAGATATGCTGCCGGTCCTGATGATACGACTAACACAATGCTGGCAGTTTGTGCATGGGTTCTCTCGTAACTTGGATTTTCATCCAAAAGCAAGATGGGAAAATTAGATCGACCATGGAAACCGCTACAGTACTACGACTGGGCAAATGTAAACAATAGTCACTGAGCGATCAATCAATACACTGGCTCACCATTTTGCAGGTCCTGTTCTGCCCCATTTGTTTGAAATTTCTATTGTATTGAATACATCCGATTCCACAATGCCAGATCAAGGTATACTTATCCGTAATAACATGAATAATGGGGACGATTATTTCGACACCAGGGTGGACATCAAAATCCAATAAAACAGAGCCGTCTTTGCTGCTGCCGAGAAAGAGATGGTAATATTGGTGTTACAGTTGCTTCATCTTCAACTATCGAGAGACGAACACCAGTAAAATGAAAGACAAATATTTTCCTAAAATAAATTTATTAGAATGCTGGAAACAAAACTAGGTTTACTTACGTATGTATACAAACAAGAAATAAAGCGCAAACTCTGTACATAATTTAGTATTCACAACATCACTACACGATATTCTCGAACAATCAGTGACGATTTGTACAATTAACAAGTCTGGGAAGAAGCTCTAGACATTGTTGCTTGTACCCGCTCAAACACATACTATCATGGGAGAAGGTATTTTTGGAAGAAATCCAGCTTCAATCCAGTAATGATATTAAATTCTGGGACAACCTGAATTTTGGATGATTTGTAAACTGGTACTGCACAGGAAGAAGTACTGATGTTAGTAATTAATGCAAACATATTTCTATGTGTTTCTTAGTTCTTTCTTCTCGAGGATTTAAACGACACTGACCAGACAAGTTGCGAAGTATTTCTGCCCAATTACTGACTACAAGAGTAGTTAAATTTCAACACCTGGAAAATGGGATTTTGAAATTCAGGAAGTGAACCTGACCACGGATTCACAATCGTATTTGTGCCCATTTTTACATTATTTTTTAAGCATTGGAACGAAACCTTGAATTTGAAATGCAGATTTGAAGAGACTGAAAATGAAATCTGAATCACATAGATCACTGAAAATGAGATAGACATTCCGACAACATTTAAACATACATTCCCCCTCCTCCCTTCACATACTGATACATTTCTCCTTAAAATTCTGGAAGACCAGAACAAGACTAATAATTACCAGTATTTAAAAATTTTAACATATATATATATAACAGTGGTATGTGAGAATAAATTACAATGTAAAGTTCCACCAGCAGTTTGCTTTAGTTATATTACAACAATTTTTTTCACGAAACCACATTTCTATGTGAAACACGAGATCCACTCCTTTTGTGCGTCACTTTTGACATATAGCGAGGGTGAATTATATTGATCATGGCTGATGTTATCAGATACAGGACTCGACTCTAAGCTGTCTTGCTTTTGATGTTCGCAGACATAGAATTTTAGGGAGTCTCGAAAAGTTTGTGAAAATGCTTACAAAAGCTGATGATCCAGCTTGACTGTAAAGAAGGTTGTTGGTAATGAGATATTCAGGTACATGGATGATTGGTCTATTGCACAGATTCACCTATACAGTTTGTGGACTGTCCGATCAGTGGCTCATGTCTACAGGAAAACCTGCTACAAAACCGAAGTATTCCTATTACTAGTTAGTAGCAAGGATCATTTAAATATCTTTCTTTTTTTTTCTCCTGAAAGGAGGTCAGACAATGCCAGACCTTTTAAGACCAATGGTGGCATCTCAGAAAATATACGGAGCACTTAATAAAGCAGATGCCAGAAAGTCAGAGGTAATTCTGTGTCTATTTTAAAAATCTTCATATACATAAATATATATACAGTCCAGCTCTACATTGCACAAACAGTAACAGATCATACTTTGAACACTTCAATGGAACTTATCCGAGAAAAAAAACCAACAAAACATTGTTTGACTGAAACATTTGTACAAGGAGTGATAACTTGCAGTTCTGACTGATGAAAAACGATCATGTTTTACTAACTCCAATCACAATGTTATGTTCAATTACAACTTTCCTCACAGAAATAGATAAACGGAAACAAAACGATCTAACGAAAACCTATCACTCTTATTTGAATATTCATCACTGATCACAAAGATTAAACACAGTAAAATTGTCTCGATTCTTCCTGGTACATGTACTTTCTGTACATTAATTTGTCTAGATGAAATGAGAGATGGTCAATATGTATGACTGAGCCACACTATACATCGTGGTGTAGATTCGTGAATACAGAGGACATGTACCACCTTAGTATTCCTTACAAAAACCTCTGTATGCCATGTACGTTCAACTCCTAAACACGGTAGGTGGCATTTTCAGATCTATTGTATCCAATCATAATGCAAGAAATCTAGCATCCAATCATAATGCTGGAAACCGAGTATCCAATCATAATGCTTGAAACTTCACATCCAATCATAATGGTGTCCAGCGATCCAGGCGACCTATATACTCTGATCGGATTGCTTCATTGGTACTACCTTATCTGTACAACTTGTCAGTATAATGTTTGCTGGTCACCAACAATGGATGGAAGATAAGGAACCTCTCATACCAGTATTGTTCCAAGAATTAAGGTGAAGTGGTATTAAAAATTCTCTTAAACATGAACTATTTTTACAATGAAATGACAAACCTATATTTTAGAGATGAAGGCTAAAATTTAGAGTGGCACGTTCGTTTGTAGTTCCTCAATCATCATGAAACTCGAGAGCCCTCGGCCAATGACCTGTACCGAGATGGAATATTTAAATTTCCTCTTGTTTCATCACCCTCCATTTATGCCACTCTTGTAGGATTCTACATTACGTATCAACAACAACTGATATATGCTATTTGTAATCCAGGTCAACATGGCTCTAGCCAACAAGTTTTCTTGACTACAACACACTGGGACTTCCAAAGCAGTTATAATCAATAGAATGTGGTCATTCACTCGTGTCCTGTCGTAACATACCACATTCATGTGCATTCTGGGGTTTGTAGTAATGAAAGAGAAAAATTACTATTCCAGCACATTGGTTGAAGGTGCAAGCCAGCCTTCTTAAGTCCCCTGGAACATAATAGATTGTTGGAGAAGCATAATCACCCAGTCTGGGACATAAACGCAGCAATTAACATGGTTAGTGCTTATTACCACATGTTCGAACACTTACATGTAACAATGCAGCCCAAAATCTGACAATTTTTCACAATTCTTTCCGATACACGTCTGGGACATTGGCTGCAAAAGAGAGAACTCCCTTGAAGACAAATGGTCTTCTGATTATCTCCCTTCTGACTTCATATTTCAAAAGATGGCAGTCTAGTTTAAATCAAACCACAGAATTGACAAAGAATCCCTGTAGCATTGCTGTTAGCTTATCTTCCTGAACAATGTCCGGAAAATTGAACTTATTTTCCTGGATTCAAGGAAGGAACAGAATCCTGACCAAAACCATTACAGCACTCGTCAATGTCAATCAGATTTATTATAATTCTACCCAAGACTATGATGCGTCAGCTTCCATATATGACCTAGTTACCTGAATATACCCCAAGGTAAACAACTACCAAGGCTTGATCTTTCCATCCACATACACATGCGTTGTATAATTTGTATCATTTACATGCCTGTAACAATTATGAATGTTCCAGATGGAGTGTGTGTTACGATGCGTTGTCAAATCTAGAAATCATGAAAGGAGATTGCAACGTTTGCATACACGCTCAAATACACACACCTTGATATGACAAAAGACAGTCATATTTTGGAAACAAGCACAATTGCTGGAAATAGTGTTAATTATTATCGATTCACATACATTTAGCAGAACACACAAGAAAGACCAAAAGCTGTGACTGTCAGCAAGAGATGTACTTGGTACGTCGACGAGCTTACATACAAACATAACAAATAACCAATGGGAGCGAGGCTCAAATTTGGTACAACCTCATCAGAATGCTTCATATGCTAGAGGACTTCACCACACTGGTTCTGTCTCGATGGTAGACGTTACAGGTTGAACATGCCAGGCAAAATACGAGACCAGGAGCTATGTGAGAAAGGACTAGTAGCTGAATTGCTTCACTTCCTAGCGAGAAATGAGCTCATTTCCTCCGCATATTCCAGCGACTTTGTTTTGTAGCTGACTTTTCGCCGGTCTGGACTTTCTCGTGCTCCCAGGGAAGATCAAATTCACTGTAGAAAAGAACAAAGAATAATTCAAAGATGTATTTGTATCTAATGTCCTGCCCTTACAAACATGAAACAGACTTGGCGTGGTGCGGTTTGGACTGCCAAAAGCTTTAAGGGAATGTCAGGAACAAAAATATTTCTGTTAGCTTTTCGTAAACATATGAAACCAGTCTAGAATCAAACGGTTTTGGTTGTGGACTGGCTCAATATGTTTACAGAGAGAAAAGGTACTGTTAATGTTTTTACCTCAAAAGTGACAATTTTGCACAAATCTGTCACTCCGAGATGCTGTTATTCAAAATGCCTAAGAAAATTCTCCGACCATATGATAATATATCTTAAGCTAACTGAAAAATTTCATTTGTACAGGACATTTCATTTTTGCACTTCAAACTGCTCCTCATGGGGCCAAAGTATCACTAAACTGTCCTTTGTATTATACATTCAGTACAACACAGAAGTGACAGACTAGCTCAATCTTGTCACAGTGTCAATAAGATGACAACCCGATGTCCACCCAATGTGATGATGTTCACATGATTGTTGTTGAAAGCATTCAGATTGAAGAAGTATGGAATGATGGTCTTGAAAACAATTTGTGGTTCAAACTGCTCGATGAACAAAATTGAGACAAGATTGAGCGATGATGAGACCAAAATCAGGGTGACAACATCAAGTTGACATGTATTAAACATTGGGTTGATTATGTCTCCCCCAACTATGTTGGGGGGAGACATCTAGCGTTTGTGCTGTCTGTCTGTCTGTCCATCCCCTTTCCTTGTCTGCAAGATATCTGGATGGAATTTCACCAAACTTGGATGGAAGATTCATTGGGATAGCCCCCTCATTTGATTAGGTTTTGGTGTGTGTTCATCCATGTCCGGAGTCCATCCGTCCATCTACTTGTACATGTATATACAGTCCTTGTCTGCAAGATATCTTGAGAACTACCAGACGGAATTTCACCAAACTTGGATGGAAGATTCATTGGGATAGCCCTCTCATTTGTTTAGGTTTTGGTGTGTGTGTGCATTCATCCGTGTCCATTTAATTGTACATGTATATACAGGCCTTGTCTGCAAGATATCTTGAGAACTACTGGACGGAAGTTCACCAAACTTGGATGGAAGGTTCATTGGGATAGCCCTCTCATTTGATCAGGTTTTGGTGTGTGTACGTGCACTCGTCCATGTCCGTTTGTCCATCTACTTGTACATGTATATGTATATACAGGACCTGTCTGCAAGTTATCCGAAGAACTACTGGATGGCATTTCACCAAATTTGGATGGAAGGTTCATTGGGGCAGCCCCCTCATTTGGTTACGTTTTGGTGTGTGTGTGCATTCTTCCATGTCCATTAGCCGTCCGTCCATCCATCTACATGCAGGCCTTGTCTGCAAGATATCTTGAGAACTACTGGACGGAATTTCACCAAACTTGGATGGAAGGTTCATTGGGATAGCCCCCTCATTTGATTAGCTTTTGGTGTGTTTGTGTGTGTGCATTCATCCGTGTCCATTAGTCCGTCTATCTAATTGTACATGTATATACAGACATTGTCTGCAAGATATCTGGAGAACTACTTGAAGGAATTTCACCAAAATTGGATAGAAGCTTCATTGGGATAGCCCCCTCATCTGATTAGGTTTTGGTGTTTGGGCGAGCGTTCGTTCATGTCCGTCTGGCCATCCATCTACTTGTACATGTATATACAGGCCTTGTCTGCAAGATATCTGGATACCCTACAGAATTTCGCCAAACTTGGATGGAAGCTTTATTGCAGTGGACTCATCTGATTAGGTTTTGGTATGCATGCATGCCTGTCCATCTACTTCTACATGTATGGACAGGCCTTGTCTGTAAGATATCTGGAGAACTACTGGACGGAACTTCACCAGACTTTGATGGAATCTTTATTGAAATGGCTTCCGCATCTGATCATGTTTTGGTGTGTGCACGTGCATCCATCTGTTTCTGATGTCCATCTTTGTTACATATATGTACAGGACTACTCTTGTCTACAAGATATGGGGAGAACTACTGAATGAAATTTCACCAAACTTGGATGGAAGCTTCATTGAAATGGCCTTGTGATCTAAGTAGTTTTTGGTGTGAGCTAGTGCTTGCGTGAGTGCATGCAAAATGTGCTTGTCTGTCTGTCCAATTTTTGTTCACTCCATATCTTGGAAACTACTGAAGGCAGATGCATGAATATGAAACTTCTATACAGTACAGCATGTATATTATAGGTGTGCCTCTTGTAAGCTTGGCATCTTTCCTATAATGTGATCAGTATCAAAATAATTGATGCTTCACAATTACATGTATTTCACATTGGTTGGACGCTGTAGGTGTCGGCAATCCACTCATTACTATATAAATCCCGACTCCTCACTGGGCAACTGCAACAATGAAAATCGCCTCTTCGCAATTAATAGTGTTAGATGTGCATCTTTGTTTAGGATACTTGTGGCTACATTCCTTTTATAGCACTTCCCTTAAATAATGTGCCCACTCAAGGCAAGGTGGGAGGTTGGGGGAGATATATGTTTTTGCTTAAAAAACAAAACAACCAGCATAGGCTTCATGCCAGAGTGGCAACCCAAGGGTCAAAGCGGAACCTCTAGTTTCAATAGTGTTCACTTAGTTACTGAACTGTAATTGAAATAAATTCTCCAGGACTATATTTTGGTTGATTTCTTGAGCTCCGTTGTCACTTGAGTAGATGATTCTAGTGCTCATTTATCACTTGAAAAAGTGATGGTGAACTACTTACCTTGGTTTAATGAAGGGGATGGGACAACCAAACGCTGATACAGGTATCTTATCACATACTTCTACAAGAGTTACTGAAACAAACAAAACACTGAAATCAGTTCATAGAATACATTTAATTATGTATTTCTTACATATATTGTATAGGTAGTTCAGAAGTGATTTCACATTTGAGGTTTACTAAAATTGAGCTTTTTTTCACAATTTTCAACCATTGGAAACAAATTTCATAATGCTTCATCTCCTAGATTCATAGTCTATTGAGTTTTCATCAGATTTCTTATAATTGAGTTCTCAAACATAGGGAATTTGAATTAGGAGTTTTTGGTGGAACTTTGCACCTGATAATCGGTGCGGGAGTAAAGTGAATTGTGAAAACTTACTATCTTGTACAGTAGGGAAGAAAGTGACCGTGGGGTTATCCTCTTGTCTATATGAGCCGATAAACTCCGGGATCTTCTCCTTTTCCTTCAGTTTCTCATACATTCTCTGTTCTCTAAGTCGCTGAAGATCCCAGCTGTAAAGGGAGATAAGTCCTCAAAAATTACATTTAATGGTCTTCTGAACACCCATAATTCCAATACCTTATTTCAGATATAATTGCCATTAATCCTAATAGATAAAAAGTTTTGGCAGGTGTATTGACGCATGACTCCCAGGATAAATTTATGGATTGTACATCCATTGTGCATGCCTATTACCTACAGCATGGAGCAGATATTGGAATATTGATAACTGATGTAAATATGGTAAATAGGCATCAAATTATATTCCAAGAAATATCACCATGCTTAGGGCTGTTCCAGAAAAAATTACATGCGATGAGGGGGAAGATTTTCCAGTTTTATGGAAAATGTGTGGTGGGTGGTATACAAACACTTAACACTGGGGAGATAAGAAAAATGGTATATGGGTGGTTGCAGTCGGGAAAAGGTGTTTTCTCCCCACCCCATGTACTGTTATCTGGAACAACCCCTAAAGTAATGATAATTTTGGCAAATTCAGGTCCAAATTAAAAATTTCTCTTATTCTGTAGGCATAGGCATGAGGAGAAGCACGAACCACAAATTTATGCTGGGAGTCACACGTCAATGCTTCTGCCATTGCACCACAGCAAACCTTTTGTTCAAAGATTAACGACAATGATACTGAGAATTTGTACCCGAGTTAACATGACAGAGCTAGTGAGTGGACTCTTCGATTTGAGGAGAGCCAGAGGAACTTGATAAATTGGGACAGGAAGATTGAAATTTCTGGCTGATGCCCTGCATCATGATGTACCCACACAACTATATGTGTGCTGCGACGTCTAAATCACCAGGTTGTGTAAATGAATTGCATGATACTATGTATTTATTGATGTCATTGTATCGCAGAAGATTCCTCATTCAAATTGTAATTGGATATGGCTATGAACAAACCGTAAATATTCTTCAGTGAACGGATGGAAATATGGTTCTCACCGCTTTCTTCTTTTCTCTTCATATTCTGGTTTTTGGTGCCGTTTGATAAACATTTCATCTTCTAAGTTCTGTAAATAAACATTATAGTCATATATCTGAATAATGCCAATTAATGGAC
The DNA here is from genome assembly GCA_036873755.1 of Hanleya hanleyi. NCBI lineage: Eukaryota > Metazoa > Mollusca > Polyplacophora > Lepidopleurida > Hanleyidae > Hanleya > Hanleya hanleyi. Next base: position 13,255 of record JAVTVY010004490.1, read on the forward strand.
AGATACCGAGCATCTCGGTTAGAAATGCCATCTAAATACACAAATCCTCCGTATATACTTTTCCCTCTGAAATCAGAAATATTTTACTGGACCAAGAATATATCTTTGAATGCGTAGTATAGCAGTCATGATATTTTGCAATGTTACAAGTAGAGCTTGATCAGGCAAACTAAGTATCCAGAAAGTCAAAGAAACTGGGTTAAACTGTCTACTGCATTTCCAGCTGTCTGAAAACAACCTTCCAGTATCTGTGGATGTCTATTGTGCAACTTTTGTGCTAAAAAAATGTCCGTGTTCATGCCACCTATATGCCGTACATGAATGAATAATAATGAAACCAGGTTATGCAAGTTTTCATTGTCATTTGCTCTGTTAAAACTTATATAAAATAAAAGATATGAAGCAAATATATAGTCATTATTCTTTATCTGAAAACATCATTTTCATATACTTGTGGGGAAATTGTGCGTACTGGGAACTTGGGACTCCTTAAATTAGGAAATCTGACGGTTGTGTGTGCATATACCCACCTCTGTGCCCTCTAATGTATAGCACTTGGGAATCATTTTCAACCTCCAAGTCGGGATCTCAACTGTAAAATGCAAGCCAGGAAGTAATTATGTGACATGATATTTCTATATATACATCTTTTCACGTCAAATAGTGAGCACTATAAACATGTGGGGATAGTGGCAGAACTGATTTGTTAATCTGTGCCAGAGTGCTTTAATTACAGCATTGTTTGGTCTGTCTGTATTTGTGACTCCTATTCCAGTTTGGACTATGCTAAACTTTAGATTGGAATTAGAAAAGGTAGGAAGTTGATCCCCTAATGTCCCTAGATTTTCACAACAAAGGTAGAAAAAATTAATAAATCAGAAGAAATTCGGAAATGACATGATCCCAGCCTAACCTAGAAATCAAAATGATCAAGTGAACAGAACACAGGTAAATAAAATTTTAAAGAAACTGCATGTCTGCAAGATGAGAACTCACCATCTGATTGCGCCTTGCCCGCAGCGTCTTCTCGAAGTCGTCGATGTATCGTTTCATCGTCATCATCAAATGGTGGAATATAGTGCGTGACATATGCTATCTTGTCAGTTCGTAATACAGAATTTTCATCCCTAATTTTGTCCCGTTTTTTTAGAAATCTCTGTCGGCGGAGAAGTTCCTGTTCAGAGTCTGAGTCATGTGGATGTCCACGTGGTTTGTACGATGATCGCTTATACGTTTCTTTGAAGATTCGTGGCTGGCGGAATGGCTTGGATTCATTGCTTGGTCGCCCCCGGTAACGACATGAATCTTCCGCCAAGCGTTTGTTCAGAGTTTGTGGCTCTAAGCTGGACTTCCTGCACAAAAATGGATGTGATAAAATCCGTCAAAACTCATTTGAACAATTCCTAGGCATGATATAACATTTACATGTATTGCCAATAAAATATATATATATATATGCATATCTGTGTATTATGGACATGAATGTGTCTTGAATATATTGCCTATTTGTTCACTTTGAATTATCAAAAAATTCAATGTCTTCTAACAATGGATCAGTTGCACATTATTGAGAGGACAATGAAGAGCCTGTCTGTTCACTGTCTGTGGCCCATGACTTCAGCTGATCAGCTTCTAGGTTGTATAATAATTACACTTTCCCATATCTCTATAACCCAGAAGGCTATATTTTGAACTGGTGATAATATAAGTTATACCAGGCTATTGCATGGGTATACAGTCTGGTATTTCGTCGAGAAGATAAATATTTTCACGAGCCTGCAGGGCGAGTGACGCAGGGCGAGTGAAAATGTTTATCTTCGAGACGAAATACCAGACTGTATACCCACGCAAAAGACTGGTATAACGAATTTATAACATTGAAGAATCATTTTCCTCCTTGGTGTAACAGATATCACCAGCCTGACAGAAAGATCAACGTTCAAAAACGTAAAAATATCGCTACGGACCGTAGTCTGACATGCAGCATTGTTTCCTTTTCATCTGTTTCGCGATGACCAATAAACGGATGAAATACTTAGCTGGTATTTTGTCGTTCATGTTTATGTGGTATAGAAAGCTTCCGATGATATTTTATTTCTTATCTTCATCCGCAAATACGCAATTTCCCTCACACAAATTGTCGCAGAGGTGATACTCGCGTGCACAAAGTCGCGAGGACAAATTCTTCTGAAGAAGTCTTTGTCTGCAGGTGTTGCACGTCCATGACTGCGTTGGTATATGAGGACGCGCGTCCTCGACAGCATTGGTATACGGAATTCTCACTTGATGGTCAACTGAGACTTGCAATACGGTCTGATACACTAGGCCAATCAACCAATCAGAACCATAAAATTTGATCTGAAATGTTATAATGGACATAATTTTATACATATAAACTATATTTTCCCAGTATTAAAATTCAAAGTGTCATTATGCTTGAATACTGGGAAAATACAGTACATATGTATAAAATTGTTCAAAATAGTCTGCAGGGTTAGAAGATAGGAGAAAGTGAAATTATACGACCCAGTAGCTGATCAGCTGAAGTCACAGTTAAGTGAACAGACATACAAGCTCAATAATCTTTTTTTTTTCTTTGATAGGCAGTTAGAAGTTGGTGTATATAACACAATGCTATTCTATGGATAACAACTTCTTTATTGCTGTGGAGCTGACGTTTCGTTGGAGATACTTCCAACTTTTTCAAAGCTAATGATCTACATAGTACAGTTGAGGGTATTACAATAGTCATATTCACTGTTTGATTATCTTTAGTTTCCTGACATGATTAACTCATGAAGCCTATTGTGCTATGATTATTTTGTGACCGTTTGCTTGTTATCACTTGTAAATACCCTCAACTGTACTATGTAGATCATTAGCTTTGAAAAAGTTGGAAGTATCTCCAACAAAACGTCAGCTCCACAGCAATAAAGAAGTTGTTATCCATAGAATAGCATTGTGTTAAGCTCAATAATGTATAACTGAGCCAACTAGTTGTCATTTTTGTTGGGGTGCCTCTGGGAAGAACAGTTTTGTAACTGACAGAGTAAATGTACGGACATTCGTTACCCTCATGAAATAAAAACAATTTTTCTATATATATTCGAGTGGGGGAGATCTACAAGGTCTAGTTTCAAACAGCCTGTGCTAGAAATTCTTGTATTTGTAAATAGCCAGTACATTAAGCCGTCTCTCGTGTTTGTAAAATCTAGAAGAGCAGTTGATCACTCTCCTGGATTTTGGTTTGTACGAGTGATCTCCAAATTCACTCTCCACTGCATTGGCAGTTTGAAGGAGAGTAATCAAAAGCTCTCCTGAAGAAAAACATTAAGGAGAGTGATGGAGAATGCGAGAGATCACCCTTCTTAAAACTGGCGGATTCCATGTGAAACTATATCACTTTCCGTCAAATTGTCCGTTTCACCGGAAAATGACGTTTGTAACATTAAAAATGTCAAAAAAGTGACTGTGTCTTGTACTGTTTGCTAAACCCACAAATGTTGTGTAATGTATGCATATCTGAATATAAACAGTTTTACACTGCACATTTCTTATCTGCAGTATAATAGAGAGACAGAAATGTAAATGTTTCTAATGTCATATGTCCGTCCAACTTTTTTCACAATATTCACCACAAAACAAATGTCAATTAAATTATTAAATTAAAGATTTACAGTGGTACTAGCTTGACCTTATTGAGATATATGTACCATTGCCAGTGTATGAAATATCAATACATCGCTACTAGGAGCGTTTGAAAAACGTTTCTAATGTCATTTCCGTCCAACTCCCGTGACGGAAATGACATTAGAATTTTTTTGAAAAGGCTCAATATTACAGCATGGGCGATGACATATGCTGACAATGGTACAGATACATTAATCTGCTTGGCCTAATTCCACTGAGCATATGCAAGTGCTTCTGTTTTAAGAAATTTCTTGAACATATACAAAATAGATTTGACGAACAAATGACATTAGTAACACAAATGTTACTAATGTCATTTGTGTTTTGTTCCGCTAAACTAACTGTACAAAGAATTCACAGGGGCACCTGTTTATTTTCATCTTGTGCAATTCATTTACACATTTTAGATAATAAGGTACAGGGAACATTTTTTGTTTATGATGTTTTCTGGTGTTACTAATGTTATATTCCGTCGAGGACGGACAGAAATGGGAGTTAGTGGTACGGTTTTGCGTGGAATCCGCCAACTGCGAGACTGATTAGGGTACCTTTTGTGTGTGCCCCGTTGTTCTGGTGTGTGCACTGCCGCTGGAGACTCTGTGGTGGACACCCTGGATTGTTGGGCAGCTTCTAGTACATCTTCTTTATGTTTGAGAATAGCCATCCTTCGCTCCATGCGCTCCAAGCGACATTTTAGCTGGAAACAAACAAATTGCATCATCTCATCAGTAATTGCATCATTGTAATATACTGTCCTCTGCATGAATTTTCATGTGAAGGCATGACTCATTTGAGGCAAAGTCAAGATATGGAGGGAGGCCACAATTCTTCACAACGATAATATACCATAGCCCATATTGGTCAACCAGCGCCCAAGAACTGCGATGTTCTGCTCCAGTGAACTGTTGACCGTTAACATGGATTTAGGTAGACCATATTAACAAATTATGCTTTCTTTTTCAGCAACAAACCATGCATATTTGAAGTCTAATATTTAGTATGTGTTGCCAAATAAAGTTTGCTAACACATATATACTGTAATTTCAAAATTTTATCATTTGTAGATCAAAAGTTATCTGATGCCTAATCTGACCCATTCATTCTTGGGTTAAACATGATCGGCCAACATGATCATCATTGGCAAATCTCAACATCATTCTTCATGGAGGCCAACAGTTCAGCAGTTACATCCAAATCTGCATTTCCATATAAAGTTATTCTTGTCTTTGTCAGTAGATCATGTAGATTGTGAGATGATGGTGGTGGTGTTGTATTTATTTGTTATATTTATAACCAGCAAGACCCATCATTGCCGAGGCTTTGTTCTCCCTGGCCTGGGTTTGCTGGTTCTTGTACAGTATATCTGTAAATCCACTCACTTTTGCTCAATAAAATTACGTTTGGTGGCAGGCGGAAATACAGAACTGTTATTAGAAAGGATACGTTCTTCCCTCGCAGAGTGATCCCACTGAATAGATTTTGCAACTTTTGAAGACTGGTGTACCAAACTAGTACAACAACAACAACACAATAACAGAAGTCCCAGTGGTATTGTAGAGAAAATTTCGAGCTGTTCTTTTGGAAGGCGCATCCTAATTACAACAAATTTAATCAAAAACCATGCAGCAATGCAACCGACTTAACAGTATAAATATACGTGTTCAATTCGTTTCATTTTGACATATCGCTTTTCTGCATATTCTATTTTTAGAATAAAATCCAGACTTTTTGGAAATGGAAAGTTTTGTGAGTCAGGTACACAGAAACCAATAGCCTTACCATTCTAGACTTGGTACATGGTGAACTGGAACTCTGTATAGGTGATCCACTGTCTACATGTACATCTTGGGTCATGATTTAAACTTGCCCATAAACTACAGATACTGAGGTACTACTGGAATTATATACAATGAATTTTCCCCTGGTTTTGGAGGTCACCGCTTCAACATGTCCAGGTACATACACACTCACACAAAATGGCAGTCAGTAAGTCTACAAAGCATGGGTAACCATGTGTGAAAAGCCAATCTGTGAAAGGGGCCAGACAATACAGAGGTCAAGGTGTGCCTATTGTTTGTCCGGAGTAATTCCCCAGCCTCCTGCAATGGTCACTGTGTACGGTATATGTATTAGGGGCACAACTAACTATAAGCCCCTTACAATATACTGCTCTCTTCAACAGCATGATATGGACTGTAAAACATTAATGAACATGTTCAAGTCTGATCAGTAATCAGGCTAGATCCATAATCTCTATTGTTTTATTCACAATGAGACCATCTCCATTTCAGCAGGCCAATTTCTACGTTTCCATTTTGAACCTGCCTTTATGTACACATGTATCTGGCCACCTTCAATTTTCAAAATCTGAGGTGTAAATTTCACCTATGAACGATAGACGAATATCAATCAGAACATACCCAACGACAGTGTGGAGGGTGACATCATCCTCAAGTATAGACTATTAGTGATGTCATTCCTCCTATTATACATGGTGGTTGTGTTGGTAAAATATATAGGTGAGCCAATAAATTATGCTCTTCTGCGACACATCTTGAAATTTCAGATAGATTCAAGGTCAATGAAATCTCGTTCTTTGTGCATTGAAGGGAAGGGGTCAGATATATATCAAGTCAGGATCAAGTAGGAACGTAGAATTTGGCTTGATGCAATGAAGATGAACGACACCTGAACAAGTTGAACGTTTTGTCTGCTAGGTTTGGTAGATTCTGGTGCCTTTACTTTAGTATTGGAGAGTGATGACCGACTCTCATCATCATAAATACCATGCATTCTTCAGTACATTGCCTGCCAGCTTCCAGGAGATCATCACTACATGGGAATCTGGTACCGTACCACCCCACAGACACACCCCACCTGATTTCTTTTCTCTAAAAGTTTGACCGGAACTGCTACTAATATTTCCAGATTCTTTAGTCGACAGTTTCACTGCACATGATCAATGCTCACCCAATAAAGTCACACACATCCTTCATGATATGGGGTCCGACAGAATAGTCCTGAATGGCAGGTCAGATTTGGACCGGCTGTAATCAGGTCAAATACCATCAGTAGAGGTGTACACCTCACCTATCCCTTTGTCATCATAAAGTGTATTGTACACAGCACAGCAGGGATCAACAATGGCCTGTACAAGCAACTACATGATCAGTAAACACAAACTCCTTACAGGTCTCAATCATCACCACACTGGACAATTCTGGAAAAACCAGAGTAGGGCCAGGCAGAGGACACTGTAACCTGGTTAGCTCAACCTGATAGTGTCCTTCACTGGGAAATAAATGTTACTGAGGCCAAACAAAACATGCAGATTTGCATAAAGCCTTTTAGGGTGGTACATCATTTGAGGTTGTGCACATCAATGGCAATGACAATACATTTATTATAACAAGTCTAATGATTCGCACAGCTGTTCTGATGATTGACATTCCTCAGTTTTGGCTTGTAATTTCAATTTCAATTGTTCAACTTCATTTTCAAGTCATTTGTTTGCTAATTCAATTTCATGAACTTTTTTGTCTGCAACTTTGTATTTGTAGTCCCTGTGTTTCATTTCACCCTTAATTCTGCGTGTTTTTCTTTGTATTTCTTCAGTTTTATCTTTTATATTGTCCGTTATGGAGTTGATTTGACTCAATAAATCTTTGGGAACATGTGTTTTCAGAGAAATCTTGCACAGGAGGCCCATACTTTTGAGGTTGTCCTGGTTTATGTCATTTGAAATTGTATTGATCATGCCTTCAAGTTCGTTCATTTCCCCTACAAAGAAATTCAAAACTGTAATAATATGAAATCAACAAACTCACCCTCATAATTAGAAAACTTTTAGTACACTAAGGACATGTCAATTGTTCATACATGTACTCATCAGATGAGGAAATAAACAGCACTAATGATGCCTAATGTGACACCTTTCTGTTTTCTTGAACGCGCTTCATCGTCCTAAAAATGTGTTTACGGAAAACAAAGGCAGGACAACTTGTCGCGCTCGTGATTTTTTGTAGTCATGTTTTAGTAACTAGGTTTTAGTTATCTCTGGCCTGTACTGTATATATGACGAGTGTGGATGAACAGGAGATTATATAACATTGAAATTTAGTCGGAGATGTGGATGTTAAATGTGTGCACAGATTAGCTAAGATCCATAGCGTCTCCCTTCCCTCACCGCTATGCCGACGACAAATACATTTCCCTGGTGGTAACTCGAACATCTCCATGGCGCACTTATTATTACCTTTGCGCCCTATTGGACCTTCATTAACTTGAGAAAAAGGGCCGCCATGAATAAAAATACCATAATCGATGTTGTGATCATCATCCACTGTATACACGGGGTCTATTATGACAGAAATGCCCATCTTCTTGACCCTCGATTTCAGGTGATTTTGAGGCTCCATAGGGATAATTTTAACATCTGTAATTAATTTTTGACCGACGAATGGCCATTTGGTCTGCCATTTCTGTATTTTTATTCATGGCGGCCCATTTTCTCAAGTTAATGAAGGTCCAATAGGGCGCAAAGATAATAATAAGTGCGCCATGGAGAAGTTCGAGTTACCACCAGGGAAATGTATTTGTCGTCGGCATAGCGGTGAGAGAAGAGAGACGCTATGAATCTTAGCTATGCACAGATATGGTTAGTGCAAAAGCTTCAAGATAAATCAGGATGTGGAACAGGACGATTGATAGCAAAACTGAAGGAAATGGTCTACTTCATTCAAGGCGACATGAAATTCAAAACTAACAGGGGTTCGGTACTGCAGGGGTTCCCCCGCCAGTTATTTCATATTATACTTCTGAAATAAAATATGGTTCATGCAAAAGCTTTAGGGTAAATCATATGATGTGGAATAGAATGATTTGATAGCAAATTTGAAGGAAATTTCCTTCATTTAAGGCGACACAAAATTCAAAACTACTGTCTGTCCCAGATAATATATCTGAGACATCTCGTCTGATTTATCAAAAAATAAAGATGGTTATAATCTGAAACTTACTCGTGTGGTCAAACATGAATTGACCAATTTTTCTACCAAGTATGATCGCCCGACAGCAAGTAAAAGTGGTCAGGAGGAGAAATTGTTTTTGACATAGGCACTTCCCGGGTTAATCTAGCGACGTGCGCCATGTTGCTTGGATGAGTCCAAAGCAACGGAGGGATGTAAGGATGTCCAGTACACATCAAGGGAGGTAGTCCAAATATACAATTTGACTCGGATATTCTTATTTCAAATTAAATTATTTATTTAAATGACTCCGACCATCATTGTTGCTTTTTAATTATGTATAGGAGAGTTTCTTCCCTTGGAATGTCAAGTGGTCTCCACTGACAACAGAGGGCTTAACTTCCAATCACCCCCATGACGTTTCACCAGCATTGGACTGACCCACAATAGCGCTGAATTTTAACCCAGGCATTTGACACGTAAAACAAACAATCTTCCTGATGACCACTTCTACTTGTTGTCGGGAGACCATACTTGGAAGAAAAATTGGTCAATTCATGTTTGACCACATGAGTAAGTTTCAGATTATAACCATCTTTATTTTTTGATAAATCAGACGAGACGTCTCGGATATATTATCTGGGACACACAATAGTAACAGGGGTTCAGTACTGTGGGGGAATCGGTTATTTAATAATGAACTTCTGATATGTCATCAAACTATTAGTAATTACCATAAAGGAATATACTGTAGTTAATTTGGCATGTGTGTTTGTGTATATACATGAATGTAGACTGCATCTCATACCAAATAGTAGATCAGTATCACAAAAAAGGAGATAAAATTAGAAATGAAAAAAATATGAGGGTATGGGGTCGGGGGAAGGTTATTCCAGGAGCTTGAGGGTGGAGCTCGATGCCCCAGGGGTGGGGACATGCTTCCCAAGGGTAGTGGATGGGTTGAATGAGTGCAGCATGATCTAAGCTCCAGGACTATATTATGAGGGTATGGGGTCGGGCGAAGCTTAGTTTAGGAGATAGAGAGTGGAGCTCGGTTCCTCAGAGGTGGGGACATGCTTCCCAAGGGTAGTGGATGGGTTGAAAAAGTGTAGCATGATATAAGCTCCAAGACTATATGAGGGTATGGGGTCGGGTGAAGCTTAGTTTAGGAGATAGAGGGTGGTGCTTGGTTCCCCAGGGGTGGGGACATGCTTCTCAAGGATATTGGATGGGTTGAATAAGAGTAGCATGATCTAAGGTCCAGGACTATACGAGGGTATGGGGTCGGGTGAAGCTTAGTTTAGGAGATAGCGGGGCCTTCCCAAGGTAGTGTATGGGTTGAAGAAGTGTAGCCTGATGCAAGCATCCAAAATATATGAGGGTTCGGGGGACCTTAGTTTCAACATTTCCCCCACCTGCTGAATAGACAAACTCCTTTTTAACTTCATGGATCAATGCTTCATTTCAACTACTGATTCTCTCAGGATTGATGATTATATCCACCGAAAGTCTAGATAAATGCCCTGCTGAGATCTTCATTTTTCACATAACTCCTGCTAGCATAGTTCAAATGTCATGTTGGTGTTGCAGACTCACAAGATATATAGGCTAGTGGATCCAGGGCATTTCAGTGATATTTATCACATGTATTTCAGTGGGAGATTTTCAGTGGACACTCACCCCACAGGTTAGTTTGAACATAGTTTTTAAATAATTTGGCAAAAGCACAATTTTTTTAAACATTTTTTTTATTTCTATAAAAGGGATATAAGAATTTCCACATATGTTTTACGATAAAAGAGTCAAGTAGTGATAAGATATTATACATATACACAGTATATAGCAGTAATACACAGTCTTATAGCACATTTTAAAACAATATAGCACATATTTTCACAAGTTGTACGAGAAAGCACATTATATAGCACATTTTTAAACAATATAATGGATCACATAGTGATAACATAATATTCATGTACATAGTATATATTTTAACATTTTAAGAAACGATTATATCACATAGTGATAAAATAAAAGTTGTATTTAAAAACAATATAATTTTGTTCTATTTTTTAGCTCAGTTTTCACTTTAGTTCAATTTTATTCTCATCAAATGGGTTCGTGACACCGACCTACGAACAGGTAATGTTACGCTATATACCATGTATACATCTTTTATATTGTTTTAAAATGTGCTATAAGACAGTTAGACTGTTTAATACTGCTATATATATGTATAATATCTTATCACTATTTGACTCATTTATCGCAGAACATATGTGGAAATCCTTATATCCTTTTTATAGAAAATAAAACATATATAAAAAAAATTGTTATTGCCAAATTATTTAAAAACTATGTTCAAAATAACCTAAAAATATAGGATGGGGGAAATGTCCACTGGGGGAAATATCCACTGGGGGAAATGCCCACTGGGGGAAATGTCCATGGGGGAAATGTCCGCTGGGGGAAATGTCCGCTGGGGGAAATGTCCGTACACCATAGGCTAGTATAGCCGCGATTATACAACAACAACGATTGACAACAAAACAACAGGCCTCATCATCGGTCTTGCACTCACCTCCAATTCCCAGTTTTTGTTTAGAATAGGAAATCTGAACGAATACGGCATCAAAATCTCAGCCATCCTTTTCAAAAGCTTTAAAATCAGCAGCTTCAAATTCATGCTATGCCAACATCCTTGAGATTATATTTTTATTGTCGTCTGCTTTCTAACAAAGAAATCAGTTTCCGTTTCAACTCTGAGCATGCACGCCATCTGTTTGGTCACATGATCGATCATGTGACCAATCCAATTGACTCGGTAAAACTCGCCATGTAAATACAAATACACGGAAAATGTCGATGATACTTTGACGTACAAATATGGTATAAATTTATCCCAGTTGTCCAAATATTCCAACATTTGACGGTTCGGACACACCCGAACTCTGCGCTGGCGATTTTAACTACCAAGGAAGGAAATAATACGAGTTCCTAACAAATAAACACAACGAATATTTTTCTATCGCAGAACCGTGATCGGAAAATATACGTTTGCGACTGACCCCATTCATATCACCATGTCCAGTCATTCAAATATTTCGACCATCCTATTTGGAGGCGAAACAAAAACAGTCCATGAATTAATTTGTAGCCTAAATTTAGCTTTATATCGTGTAGGATAAAACGTCCATTGATAAAACGACTACAAATGTTGTGCACAAAAGAACCGCCCTTCCGGAAAATAATCCAGGGAATCTACCGCTCAATCTTACCGCTTCTTTGTCCCCACGAAGATGGGTAATTTCACGCTCTTTGGTGGTGATCACTTCTTGTTGATGTTGTATGAGATCTAGATGAAGTGTCAGTAAACCCTGCAGTTGTTTGGACGACGATTTTCCTCGAGATGGCTTTTGTGAGTGGACCGGTTTTTCGGACGACGATGACCTCTGTTCGGATTTTTCCAATATTTCCGATCTCACTGGACCGGGACCGTTGGGTCGGTTGGGTTCATTCTCCACGTCTTCTAATGCGGCCGATTTTGCTGCTGCGGCGGCTTTCAGTTCGTTTTGCCTGGCTAGTTTCAAACTCTCTTGAATTGCTAAATTCAGCTCGGGGTCGCAGTCGCCGTTTTCGAGAAGCGCGCTGGAAGACGCTTTCCCCGAGATACGACGCCGTTGAAGAGGCTGCCGGCTTTCAGGCCTCAGTCTAGATTCAACCAGCAAGTCCGATTTCATGTTGATTGCCGTCATGAGATCATTAAACGCCTTCACGAGGGCCAAACTCAGAAGAAACCGCCAGAATAAATAGGAGAAACTGACAGAATATGTAAATGAGCGAGTTCAACTTCGATGTTGTGCTACCGGTAGTGATAAGCTTTTTTTACCTCCAACACAGAAGAGGTAAACCAGTTCTGTCATTGTCAATGAACGTTTATTTCAAGACATTGCCATTTACCTTGGTTCTTTAACGAATTGTGATGAATTTCGCTTAGTATAAGAATAAGTATCGATATTTTATTATTTTAAATTTCGGTGTTAAAATAATAATGTTTATTTTATCGGTGGTTAATTGAAACGCTTAGCCTCATGGCCAGGGTTAGCAAAACCGTAGGCCAAAAGATTGACTGATAATCATTTTCACTGTCTGGAACGGAGTACCAAATGGATAAATAAATCTGGATTGGATCTGCCGGTACGGCATCGCGAAGGAAAAAAAAAAAAAAAAAAAAAAAACGAAGAAAGAGAGAAGGAAACACAAAATAAAAAAGAAAGTTGAAGAAGACTTTGATCGGTCCAGAGCGCCATTGAAATCGTTCGGGGCTCTGAGCACCGACTAGCCCTCTTGGGACAATTTTGATCGCGGAAAGTAACATCACCCTACTGAATCAACAAGTATGATTATAGGTGAAAACCGCCGGTCACGTGTCAAATTACAGTCAATGGTAGGTTTTCCAGTGCTTTCGTTATCAAGCGTGGGCGTGTGTCTGACCAGACGACAGTGACCACAGCCGAAAATGAACGATTTTCAGCATATCGATGACAGGTGTGGTTACTGGTGTCCAGTCATATTTTGAAGGAAAAATATCGTACTATATTGTCACCAAACGTAGGGTTATTACTATTTCAAGTTAACAAAAATTTTAAACATTTTTGCGGCGAGAGGTGTTTTTAGGTGTTGGTAGACAGTCCATTGCAGGTATTAGCATCGAATTATAGTGTGAGGAAATGAGCACAAAATGAACACGTGGGAACTTACTACCTGCCTCATGTATCACTGACTCATTCATCTCTCGATTCCTTCCACTTGTGTGTGTTTAAGAGGAATATGAACCATTAATAGTATATTCTCGGTCTGTCTGATATTACGACAGTCCATTGTATCATCATCGGACCGATCGACAGTCCAGTGTAGGTCAACATGCACTTGTGAATGATGCACAGAGAGCACATCGTCTGATCTAATGATTCGCCAAATGGACTGTTGCCAAGACAAATGGTAGCTACAATGGACTGTCGACATATCTGATATATAATCACATGTTGCCTCATTATAACATTGCAGCTGTTATGCGGTTTCAATGTGAAGTGATTCAACCTACAGTTCATGGTCGCATGACAAATGGACTGGAGCATTCACCTATAATCACACTTGTCGATTCAGTAGGGTGGTTTATGCCAGCCACTGTCTGACTTGACACTCCCGCGACTTGAATGGAAATGGTCTGTTGACATTTTGACCTGCTTACCTGCCGATTCCCTTTCGCGCACGTGCTGGAAAGGGGAGTTCGCAAGAGAAAACTATTTTGATTGGCCACAGTACGGGCTTTTAACAGTACCAATGACAAAAATAAACCATTCAAATAATGCCTTGTTTCCTGACCTTTTGTATACCGAATGAACACTGAAAGGAGGATGACATTTCTTTACACCGCAGTCGTGTAAGCTGCACCGAATTTCGCAAGACGAAAAGTCTCATTTACATTCACATGTATTATTCAGTAACCAATTTAACCACCAAGTACAGTAATTTACATGAATTTCTATAAAGTTTTAAAAGACTACGATGTTGATAATTGTAAAACAATGTGGGAAACCAGTGAACATCTGCGTACTGGTCAAGTATTTCTGAAAATGGCGCCTCTGTTCGCACCAAGCCTATGTGGCGCTGTTTATGGGATAAACGTATGGGCATGTGCGCCATAACTTTTTGTAATGCATGGCTTCGTTCGTTCCTTTAGTAAAGGAACGAACGAAGCCATGTCAACTTGGCTATGTATAGCTGTAATGTTGCTGAACGCGACATCAAACCTAAAATCTCTCTCTCAAATAAATTTAGTAAGATTCAATGAACAATTCCTCCCCCTCCCTCCAAAAAATATGAGCAGCATTTGCTTATTCCGCCACAAAATTGCAAATGGCAGCTCAATAGTTACCTTCACCACTTCCCCGTATGACAATGAGCTATTTACTCCAGCCCCATCTCCACATCAAGGGAGACAATCCCTTTCTTCACATTATTTCCGGAAAACATTTCACCCCTTTTTACATAGTTTTTTTTAATGCTAAATCTTAGTCGGCAGACTATCAATTACTTCCTACTTCAAGCTAATTTCTTCATGTATAGATGTCATACGACAATGAAAAATCCTAATTTAACAGCCTTTACCATTAATTGAGTTTGTAACGGTTACCCGTTTGTGTAGAGAACAGTTTGAATCAGGACCGTGTACTGCGCTGGAATGTGGGAAGGACGACCTTGACCCGTGTCGTCAACGTCGAGCAAGGAAGCTGATATTTAACGATTACGTTAGTTATGAATTATGGTTTGTTCTTCCATAGCCAGATTCATTCAGCGAGGTCCATATAAACGGTTCGGAGAAGTGTGGTGTAAGTGACAATAAAGAGGGCGCTGGCATCGTCGACTTATGCTAATTTTATCTGCAGGAGAACGGTTCTGTTTCTACCTTTATTCACGGAAGAGCGGTAGCGATATATAAGCTCGGACGCACGGAGAGAGCGGGGTCAGATGAGAAATAGAGGGCTGGAGAAACACGTTCAGGTACAGCCTGTAACTTATTGATTTTTGGCACAATTTACGGTTGGGCGTAAAAGGCAGTTGTTTCGGCCTGGGAATCTAAAAGATTATAAATCCTGTAGCTAGTGTAACCTGTGAAAACACGCCAATCCAATGAGAATTTGCCGGCTTGCATTTTCAGTGTGGAAACGTGTTTGTGGATATACTATAGTTTAGGGAACACGTTTCTGGCGTGTGGTATGTACATGTAGTTGGGGAATTCTATAACACTGTAACGAGACATGCGTTTGCCTGTAGCACATTTAGGCAACTTGCATGTTCTAACTTCAGTATAAAATAGGGCTTTAGTGTCTATACCAGTAGGTTGATAATTTCGACAATATTGCTGTGCTATCTCGCTGCACTGAGACTTAAGCCACAATATTTGTTGATCTTCTTGACCGTGTAGCGGTGTATGACTATAGTCAGGAGATTCCCTCCCTCCCCAGAAGTATACAACTGCACTAAATACAAGGATATATCAACCAAGTTCCCCCCTGCCATAATCCTACAACGTACCGTGGAGCCTGTTTATTCGTCGCCGATAGCCGGGCAACGCTTACGGGACGGAACCGGTCGCAGTATTACAGCCGGCGGGGCGACACAAGACTCCGGCGGGCGAGGCATTTTCGTCGGTAAACATCGATAAACTGGGCCGGGCGCTTTGGGAGCAGGAAAGGCCGCCAACAGTTACACAGACGGCGTATAGCTGGCCATAGACAAGTTACAGATACAGCTTACAGATTCAACTGGAAGGACATGTGTCTTTATCACACATACGAGCAGATAAAGACGCACAGATCACAAACAGTACAGTACCAGTCCAGCAGACCGATCACCATTATACCGTCGAGAAAGATACAGAACACAGATTCTACAAGAAGGAGACGTGTATTTATCACACGTTCAATACAGACATCTACAGAACACAGATCTTACAAGAAGGAGACGTGTATTTGTCACACGTTAACTAAAGAAACACAGAGCACAGATTATACAGTCAAGAAAGCCACAGACCACAGACCCCACAGGGAGGATATGCGTATTTATCACGCATAAAGGCACGGTGTAGGTGGCCTCACTTTTACCGATGTAAAAGCGGTAACAGACATACAGGTTCCAGCAGGACACGTGTATTTATCACACGTTACAGAGGGCGAGCTTCCTTTTACCCATGTAAAAGTGGTAACAAAGTTTACAGACTGTATGGTCAAGCCCAGGGCACAGATTACAACGGCAGTTTACAGACCGTACGATGTTCCATCGGTACCAGGTGAAATGGTAATAGCACATGATATACCCGAGTAATTGTCCTGACGGTCCATGAGAGTTGAGTGGTACGTGATACTTACCTGAGAGATCGTCGTGTAGTCACAGGCGTGTCTATAGACGGGTCGCAGCAGCCGTAAGGGTTGAGACGCCGGGCTATACTTACCTGTGCAGGAAGCAGACTGGTGAGCTGACAAGTTACGGTCAAGCTCCGACGACTGGGGGGTGAAGTACACGCCGAGTTGCCACGTCTCTGGAGAGAGCGTCACTGCCGTGACGTTCCAACGGCTGGGTGTCTTATCTGGAGAGAGCGTTACCGCCGTAACGTTCCAACGGGCCTTGACGTTTCAGCGACTTGGTGCTATATCTGGAGAGAGCGTCACTGCCGTGACGTTCCAACGCCTGAGGGTATATATATATCGGGGAGAACGTTACCACCGTAGCGTTCCAACGGGCCTTGACGTTTCAACGACTGGGTGCCATTCCTGGAGAGAGCGTTATATCCTTAACGTTCCAACGACTGGGTGCCATCCCTGGAGAGAGCGTTATATCCATAACGTTCCAACGACGGAAGAGAAGGGCCAGCAGCCAGGCCGCCCTTATCCCCAGAAGAGAAGGGCCAGCAGCCAGGCCGCCCTTATCGCGCATTAAAGCACTATATTAACTATATAGTCCAGCAGTTTGGTGAAAAAATTGTGCCATTTTGGCAACAAGCATGAAACTTTCAGGAATGATAGAGTTTGACTAACAGAAAGAAATTAGATATGGGGCCATTTGAAAAATCCAATATGGCCGCCATTTTCAAGATGGCCGCCATTTCGTAAGGATTTTCTTAAGAATTATAGTAGAAACTGTGTGTTTTGTCTTCCATCTTCGGATTCAGAGACATTCTATGAGGAATTATGCAGTGGATGATGTCAAACCAATTGGCACGTGAAAAACCCAAGATGGCCGCCCAAGAAGGATGTACAACAGTTACGGAGGATCGGCTGTACTGTAGCATGACTCACTGGAAATACATTTAATATGATTTGGAAGAGCCTGCATCGATCTACGTGCTTTGTTTGTTTGTTTGTTTGTGTTATGACTACAGCCATATATACATATAATAGATGTATATGATCAGCCCTACCAATATTAATTGGGGGTCTCAGCGTTAACCTATATGATAACATGTTGAGCCCTTCAAGAGCGTGTTGTTTCGGATATTTATTTATCTTTCATTCAACCATGCTTTGTCATTCTCCATTAGGAGATGTAAAGATGGATGTTGTCAACAAGGTCAAGTATACTCTCATTACAACCACGTGCGTACCAGTCTTGAAGAGGTGGACCAGCTGAAACATCAGATTGGGGTGCAGGTGTTTATATATTGAGCTTTAACAATATATACGCGGATACGATATACTGGGTTTAATCATAGCGCCTGACGCTGGCCCACGTATACATCTGCACGTTGAGCTTGAGAGGATTGTAGCATACAATGCCTTCTGCAGTGGGTGTCAAAATAACCAATCAGCTGCCGGCATTTCAACCAATCAGTCAGAGCGATTCTGTGCCAATCAGCGGGTGACAGACGATTTCTTATAGCCAATTTTATTATTGGCGCCATGTACCGACTGGGCCCTTCCACCAGGAGTTTCATCATTCCACTGACGGCTTGCGACAGTGTTAGATATTCCCGCAGACTACAATCATTGAGAGACGGAATACAGACAGCGACTGACATCCTGAAATGAACATGACCCGTATTTAATATCTCTTTAAGTGAGATTCATGTTCCCGCAGATTACAACCATTGAGAGACGAAATGGAGACAGCGGCTGACATCCTGAAATGAACATGACCCGTATTTAATATCTCTTAAGTGAGATTCATGTTCCCGCAGACTACAACCATTGGGAGACGGAATGCACACAGCGACTGACATCCTGAAATGAACATGACCCGTATTTAATATCTCTTTAAGTGAGATTCATGTTCCCACAGACTACAACCATTGAGAGACGGAATGCAGACAGCGACTGACATCCTGAAATGAACATGACCCGTATTTAATATCTCTTTAAATGAGATTCATGTTCCGACACCTGGATTGAGAAATAGTAAGAATATGCTATCAGATTCGAGATGTTTTTCGAAGCATAATCATAATCTCCTGTGACGACCATGCCGGGATCGTGCCACTCCATTAAGTATATTGCTAAAATACACTGGCACGCGAGAAGAACAGTCAGCAAGAAAGAAGAGAAAAACAAGATATGTGTGAATCGAAATTAATAAACGATTACACAACGTGTGCAGCACAGACAACAGTAACGCAGAAGAAGAGTGTAAATCTAAAATAATTTAAGATTTCACCCCGTGGATAACTCCGGCATCACTATATCTACGAGAATATGAGAGTATCTATCGTGAATAGTTAAATATATTCATGATTAGGCTTGGCCCCTGATGAGATATATGCCTGGGATACACATAAGATATATTCCCGAAATTATCCGAAACAACTGCTCTCAGGTACATGTTAGTACATATAGTGATGTTATAATAACTCCTATACTCAGGCAGGTGTAGGGTCAGAACACCCGGAGAAAGTGGGTGTGTATATGAACATCTCTTCACACATTGTTCATGCAGTGGTGACTGTGAACGTGATTAGTCATCCTCATGCAGTGGACAGTTCTCTTAACTACTTGTGTGCAACATTCTATTCTTTACCCTGGCTGTAAGACGAAAAACACAAGTTGTACAGCATTGCATAAGAAGATTCTTATGGAGTGGCGGCCATCTTTGATTTTTAAGTGTCAATCGAGTCTAGATTGTCGAGTGCATATTCCCTCATAAAATACATCACAACTCAAAGCTGTAAGACGAAAAACACAAGTTGTACAGCAATTCATAAGAAAATTCGTATGGAGTGGCGGCCATCTTGAAAATGGCGGCCTTATTGGATTTTTTCAAATGGCCCCATATCCTATCTTTTTTAATAGGTGAATGGCTATCATTGCTGAAAATTTCATGCTTGTTGCCAAAATGGCACAATTCACCCCAAAATATTCACCAAACTGCTGGACTATACCGCAACCTGGTGAGGGGCGAAAGTGCCATCCTGTATATTTTCGCAAGTGTATTTTCGCTATCTCTAAGGCTAGAGTGCTAAAACTTACCACACCATATCTTTGGGTCAACCTCTTCTAGAAAATGCAAAAAAACAAAACAATCCAAGATGACCGGCATGAGGACGTCATTTTTTTTCGGTCAGATTTTTCAAATTTTTATTTATATGTTTTCTTCATAAAAACAGCATGATAAATTAGTAAATAATAACGTGACGTGAAACAAAATGACTTTTGTCCACGTTTCCTCTCAGAAAAGCAAGAATTGTGAAGAAAACTGACGAAACATCACTTTTCTGGTACCCACATGTTCGCCATTTTGAATCTGCCCATGATCCTCTGCTCGGGGGTTATACAGATAGGACTCCATGTAAGAATCACGAGACAGTGCATACAATAGCCATGTCTGGGGACAACAATGTGTATAGACTTGAGCCTTTTCAGCGACACAAAGAGTCAGACAATAGCCTCCTACATGAAGTATCTACCAAATAGGGTCAAAGTGACCCCATATGATAAACTACGAATTACGTGCTTTCCATACGTTTGATCAAGTTGCCTTTGGACGATCTTTATCTCTTTGGCTTCTAGACATCGTTTAGACTGTTTCTTTGTTCCTAGTATCTTATACCTTCAAATCTAATTAGCATACGTTCATCGTTTGTGAACTCATCTATTGACACCTTCAAACTTAATTATCTTCTGTAGTTTTGCCTCATTAATCCGACCCATTAAAAAGTAAACATTAACCATGCTGTAATAGAATTTAGTATGCCCTCAGGAAATATACAGATATGATAAGAGACGGGATACGCCATTTCACATTCCTATCCCAGGGAAATCGGTCAAGGTGAATCGCGAGCGAGCACAACCTTGTGCCAAAATGACGTGCAAAAACGTCATCGCCTCTGTGTCTGTAGAAAGACCTTCAATGTATGTGAGGGGAATGCGAATTGGATTATAAACGCGGAAATTCTCCAACCTTACCAGAAATGACAAAATCCACCACCCCCACCCCCACACCCCCCCCCACAAACTTTCTGCGCTGTCTCCGGAATGATAAAAAATTGAGAGTTGACACTCCCTGACTTCATGGTTTATCATATTGTGGTTATTTTAGGCCTATTTGCATAACCTCCGGAGCAGCGGATCATGGGTGAATTCAAGATGGCGGCCACGAGGGCAGAAAATGGATCTTTTCGTAATTTTTACTTTTCCGCGATGAAAAGTGGACAGAAAATATTTTAGTTCATATCACATTAATATTTAGTAATTCATCATACCGTCTTTGTGGAGAAATTGCATAAATAAAAAATTCGAAAAATCGACCAAAAAATGACGTTTTTGAAAATGACGTCACTGTCTCATTAGCTTATGAAATATAGACAATTTGATATTAATTTTTCATGTGCATAAGCATCTACATTTTTACTGTATACAATACCCAAAAGTTGATGTTCAGATGCGACCAGCCTTGCGCGCGTCATCCGGGCTGTGATTGGTTGAATGAATGAGGTCAGCGGAGCGGTTTCTAACCCAACCACCTCGCTGGAGGTCTAATAATACCCCAGCCACCAGTCAGATATTTGGACAGGATTCCCGGCCGCGCGCACATCGCCGGAAGTGCCATATATAGTAAAATAAATGTTTGCCGAACATTTCGCATCTTAGCTTGCTAAGGGCATTTCAGGTTTCACTTAACAGTACCCTTAGCTTATCGCTATGATTCGGAATGTATTTCACACGAAGCCACCTATCTCGAGGGAGATAATCCTGTTCGAAAGTTGTTCCCAAAGCATCAAGTCCGCCCCATTTAAACGAGCCAATGAAATTATCTGTGTTTAAATATTTCTCAGACATCAGACATGTCAGTTTCACGAGGCGCAAAACGAAGTTTAACTATTTTATTTCTCACTCTAATGAAGCATGCTTCTTTGTTTTTATTATAAAAATCATATTATGAACGGTCTAACATAATTGAAAAAAAAATCAAATCGGCGGCAGTTCACAGGAAATGATATGCTTTTTATTTTGTGATGGGGCACTTAGAGGCCCACCAAGGGATCATTTCAATCGATCGCTTTCTGGAGGTGTGTCTTCGTTATATGAATGTGATTGCGCCGATAACGGATGTCACGGACCAAGCGGATGTGACCATTTGGGAAACGCCCTAATACACTCAGATAGCACCCGTTACCGCATGGCTAAGAGCAGAAGTTTCTATGATCGTGCCATGCGTTCGGATGATTTGGCCAGGGGTAAGATGCCTGACAATGGAGCAAAGAATGGTGGGTTCGATCCCCTTCTGTACAAAGTTCGTTATCTTCGGACAGGTTTTTTCAAGCTGGTAAATTGTTGGATGGGTGAATACAGTGCCCCAACAACATGTGAAAATTGCTGGAATACTTCTAAGTCCAACAGATTGTCGAGTGCATATTCCCTCATAAAATACATCACAACTCAAAGCTGTAAGACGAAAAACACAAGTTGTACAGCAATTCATAAGAAAATTCGTATGGAGTGGCGGCCATCTTGAAAATGGCGGCCTTATTGGATTTTTTCAAATGGCCCCATATCCTATCTTTTTTAATAGGTGAATGGCTATCATTGCTGAAAATTTCATGCTTGTTGCCAAAATGGCACAATTCACCCCAAAATATTCACCAAACTGCTGGACTAATAAAGTTATATGCATACACTCCCATATATATATTATTACCATATAACATCAAGCTTAAACTGCACACATCATCTTCTATTATCCACATATACACTAGGGCTACGTTAACTCTATATGCACACACTCTCTCAGGGGCACGTATCCGTGAACCTTACGTGCACACACCAAGTGTATGTATCCGTGAACCTTATATGCACACCCCAAGTGTACGTATCCGTTAACTTGTGTGCACACATCCTCTCACATCACGTGTATATATCCATCAAGTTTATTTGCAAACACTCTCCTAGTGTCTGTACATATGTGTAAATATCTTAACGTTACATCTCCTTAGACATTCTGTCTAAGCCACGCGGTTCTACGCTATTATTTGTAACCGCGTATACTACTTGTGCAGAATATACCATAATAGACCTTTACATGAGCGTCAGTCATCCTTGTAGGGTTGTGATCATCTCTTCGAGCCCCGGATCCCTACTAGTGAAGGGGTTAACGACGGTGACGGCCAGAATGCCAGTGGGCAATCCCGGTTATTGATTCGTTTTCTTCTAAACACTACGACTGGTCCTGCTCGTACACGTTACACGGAGAAAACTGGTGGGATCTGGCCTGATCTACAACAGAAGAGAACAACCGACTACTAGAGATGACCGACAACGACGTGGCGGCGACGCCATTAACCATGAGTACTCCAGCAACCACACCGAGACGTCCGGATCTGGCGGGTCTACGAGCTATCCTACAGAGGAGAGGGCGATCGAGGGTGGGGTCACCTAGATCTGCGACGCTGGCGACGACAGGAGATGCGAGACCGGGGGAAGCACCACCCGAGCTGTCAGAGCCCGCCATCGCCGAGACCGAGACCTCGTCGACCAATCGAGTGCTGCTAGAGGGCCTCCAAAGTTTACAGGCCCAGATGCATACCATGCAGACGACGTTCAATCAGACGATGGTAGGGTCCCCAGCCTACCCCTCCAGACCTGGGATAGAAGGGGAGAGTACTACCCGACCCTCCAGGGACCAGCCTATACGGGGACAGACGATTTGCGACCGGGTCGCAGGAGGGCAGCATTCAGCGGCCGAGGAGAGGGGACATCCCGCCACCGCCGGGCCTGAGACAACGGGGACCGAGGCAACCACGTTCACTTCCCGCGCAGAAGTGCGCCTTTCAGCGGCTGACACTAGTGGGGCGGCCACCGTTACGACCATGCCCCCTTCCCGTAGGATGTGGGTTAAGGCTTCGACATATGATGGGGGTACGCCCTGGAGAGATCACCTGGTACATTTTGAACATTGCGCAGCCTTGAACCGGTGGACACCGGAGGAGAAGGGACAACACTTAGCCGTCTCCCTGCGAGGGCCAGCACAACAGGTCCTCTCTAGTCTGAAGATGAAACCAGGGGAGGCCAACTTCATCTGCCTACGTGATGCCTTGGAGAGACGCTTCGCTCCGCCTAACCAAACCCAGCTGTATAAATCCAAGCTTAGGTCGAGACGACGACAGAGGGGAGAAGGTCTACCTGAACTGGGCCAAGCGCTGGTGAGACTCAGCCAGATGGCCTACCCCGACGCCGGTGATGAAGTCCAAGACATGCTGGCCCGTGACCAATTCTTTGAAGCAATTGGAGATGACTTACGGTTTAAAGTCTGGCAGTGCCGCCCGAAGTCCCTAGACGAGGCTGTGCATGACGCAGTGGAAATAGAGGCCTTCCAGGACGCCCAGCGGCGACGCCCTGACCCCGCGGCGAGAGTCGCCGTTGGAGAAGATGTATCTCTTGAACCCCCAGCTTATGAAGAGAGCGAGATAGCCCGTCTTCGAGCAAAGGTTGCTATCCTGAGGGAAGAACTTGAGAGGCGCTTCCCAGGAGAGAGACGCTCAAGTTCAAGGCGGGGGCAGAGGACGAGACGACAACCACGTCGAAGACGCAGACGTCCATTTACGCAGTGTGGTCGTTCCTCCGAGACCAAAGCCGGAGAGACTGCGGCAGCGAGGGTTGTGACCGTATCTCCACCCAACGAGGACTTTGCGGCGGCCCAGGCTGCAGACCCCAAGTTACTTCCGGTGATTGAATGGGTGAAGGCTGGTACCAGACCTCGGTGGGACCTAGTCTGTCATCACAGTGGGGTAACGAAAGCGCTGTGGGGAGCCTATGACGCATTGGCCATGGAAGGAGACCTCCTAGTGCGACGTTGGTATGACGTGCGAGGCCGGGAGAAGGCCAAGTTACTGATAGTCCCGAGGGCCCTGCAAAAGAGGATACTTAAGGAATGTCATGACAGCCCGACTGGAGGACACCTGGGAGTGTTTAAAACGTTGAGGAAGGTGCGACAAGCATACGCCTGGGTTGGCCTGCAGCGTGACGTTCGACAGTGGTGCCGGAGCTGCGACACGTGCAGTCGGAGGAAGCAGGCCGGGAAGAAACCCCGGGGACAGCACCGCGGGATGATGACGGGATGCCCCGGAGAACGTATCGCCGTGGACTTCTCTCCCTGACGACGAGAGGAAATCTGCATATTGTGGTTATCTGTGACTATTTCACGAAGTGGGTGGAGGCTGTGGCACTTCCGGACCAAGAAGCGGAGACGGTGGCCCAGGCTGTGATTGACTTGTACGTCAGCCGGTTCGGTGTCCCCTCCCTGATACATTCGGACAAGGGGCGGAACTTTGAGAGCAAAGTGTTCGAGGAGATGTACCGGATCCTCGGCATGAAGAAGACGCGGACGACGGCGTACCATCCGCAGTCAAACGGCCAAGTTGAGAGGTTCAACAGGACTCTGGGTCAGATGCTTCATGCTAGTGCCGCCCGCCACCCCGACGATTGGGACGTGTATATTCCACTGACCCTGATGGCGTACCGTGCGGCCGCACACGAGACTACGGGGTACACGCCGAATATGATGACGTTTGGTCGGGAGGTGACTCTACCAGCTCACCTGACCGTTGGGGCTCCCCCGGGTGAGAGAACGGAGCCCGTGCCGTGGGTCGGGGACCTTCGTGACCACCTAGTGGACGTCCATGGGGATGCGAGAGAAAATAGTGGGAAGGCCCTGAGGCGGCAGAAGCACCTGTATAACCTGAAGGCCAAGGCGCAAAGATTCGGGCCCGGAGACCAGGTCTATCTGCATACCGTAGTGACCCGGCCAGGACAGATACGGAAGCTTCGAGACCGGTGGCTGGGACCGTTTGTGGTGGAGGCGGCATTGTCGGACGTTACCTACCGGATCCGGGGTGATGACGGGAGAAGACAGGTCGTCCATGTTGACCGGGTCAAACCATGTTATCCGCGGCTGGACGTGGAGGGCGACGATACACCATCGGAGAGCGACAGTGACGATGGCGGCGACCAGCAGGGGCCGGAAACGGCTCGCGCAGAGCCTTACGCCGTGACCCACCCGGTAGGCGTACAGCCACCCATAGGCCAGCCCCAGACGAGCCGGAGTGGACGCGTCATCCGGCCACCGGCCTGGCAGGACGAATTCGAGTTGGAACCGCGTGGGACGCCGGACAGTGAGTTGGAGGACGAGCCCGAGGAAGTGGCCGAGGGTGAGGCAGCCCCAACGCACGCGACAACAGCCCGTGGTCGGCGAGTGGTGAAGCCCCGCAGGCTACACGATTACGTACTTACGTCCCAGCCCCAGCCCCACGGAAGAGATGGCTCCCCGCTGTTAGAGCGCCCTATGGGAGGCCGGGGGGATAACTGTATGTTGCAAAGGAATCGGCCCGCTATTAATGGTCGTTCTGTTCTATCTTTGCAGAATAAAGACACTATGAGCGAGAGATTCAAGAAGCCTCGGCGTGACGGGAGCCGGAGCCCGAAGGGGATGGAGAAGCG
>JAVTVY010004491.1:0-37837 GCA_036873755.1 Hanleya hanleyi
GATGGTAGTGATGGTATGGATGATAGTGATGGTATGGATGGTAGTGATGGTAGAATGGTAGTTATGGTATGGATGGTAGTGATGGTATGGATGGTAGTGATGGTATGGATGGTAGTGATGGTAGGAATGGTATGGATGGTAGTGATGGTATGGATGGTATGGATGGTAGTGATGGTAGGAATGGTAGCGATGGTATGGATGGTATGGATGGTAGTGATGGTATGGATGGTAGTGATGGTAGGAATGGTATGGATGGTAGTGATGGTAGGAATGGTAGTGATGGTACGGATGGTAGTGATGGTATGGATGGTATCACAGGTACATCTTTTAATCATAAGAAACATGTGTACCAAGTTTCATAATCATTCAATGACAGCTGACAACTGCAGCAAACTGTGGTGTACAGATATACATGTGCACTTCGGCTAAACGCAAAACTCAATCAGTTGCCATAATTTGGAGAAAAATTAATATTTCATCTCAAAAATAGCACAAATAAATCCTCCAATCATAAGAAACATTTGTACCAAGTTTCGTAATCATCCAATGAGAGCTGATAACTGCAGCAAACTTATCATGTACATGTATATGTATACATGTAGAGGCCTACATGTACAATTTACCTAAACAGAAAACTCTTCATTTGCCATAATTTGGAGGAAAATTAATATTTCTTGTCAAAAATAGCACAGGTACATCCTCTAATCATAAGAAACATGTGTACCAAGTTTCATAATCATCCAATGACAGCTGACAACTGGAGCAAAGTTACCATGTAGATGTATATGTATACATGTAGAGGCCTGTATGTACAATTTACCTAAACAGAAAACTCTTCATTTGCCATAATTTTGAGAAAAATTAATATTTCTTCTCAAAAATAGCACAGGTACATCCTCTTATCATAAGAAACATGTGTACCAAGTTTCATAATCATCCAATGACAGCTGACAACTGGAGCAAACTTACCATGGACATGTATATGTACAATTTACCTAAACAGAAAACTCTTCATTTACCATAATTTGGAGAAAAATTAATATTTCTTGTCAAAAATAGCACAGGTACATCCTCTAATCATAAGAAACATGTGTACCAAGTTTCATAATCATCCAATGACAGCTGACAACTGGAGCAAAGTTACCATGTAGATGTATATGTATACATGTAGAGGCCTACATGTACAATTTACCTAAACAGAAAACTCTTCATTTGCCATAATTTTGAGAAAAATTAATATTTCTTCTCAAAAATAGCACAGGTACATCCTCTTATCATAAGAAACATGTATACCAAGTTTCATAATCATCCAATGACAGCTGACAACTGCAAGAAACTTTCCAAGTACAGATGTACATGTGCACTTCAGCTAAACGCAAAACTCATTCATAGGGATTTTAACATTAGAGTACCCCAGGGGTAGTACCCCCAGGTGGCATACCCACCCCCATATTTTTTATATTTTTTTAATATTTTTTCTAATTATTCTAGATTTTTTTTTAACTTGCTAAACCAAAAACCCATTCATTTCCAGGCAGGGGACACCGACACCGACACCGACACCGACGACGACATCCTCTTTCCCCCTCTCACAATATCTCCCCTTTACTTCGTAAGGCGAGATAAAAAAAAACGAAACAAAAAACATATATATGTATTCAAAATACAATAAATAAAAGTAAAAAAAGAATTGAAGAAAAATTAGGAAATTATAAAACAGAAATTAAACAAAGCAAAGATTTTGTGTAAATAAATATTTCAGATGGAAATTTAATTTAAAAATTTGAAATTGAAATGATAGTATAGCATAGGGCAATGCATAGATTAAGTTTAGCATGACGTAAGCTCTCAGAATATATGAGGTTATGGTGTCAGGTAAAGAAGAGCTTAGGAGATAGACAGAAGTGTAGGATGATGTAACCTCCTGAATATATGAGGGTATGGGGTCGGGCGAAGCCTAGTTTAGGAGATAGAGGGTGGGACTCGGTGCCCCGGGGGTGGGGATATGCTTCTGGAGGTAGTGGATGGGTTGAATAAGTGTAGCATGATGTAAGCTCGCAGAATATACGAGAATATAGAGTCGCACAAAGTTTACTTTAGGAGCTAGAGGTTGGGGCTCACTGGCACAAAGATGGCGACATGTTCCCAGGGGTAATGGATGGGTTGAATAAATGTAAGATGATGTAATCTTACAGAATATATGAAGGTATGGAGTGGGGCGAGGCTTAGTTTAGGAGAGAGGGTGGGGCTTGGTGCCCAAGGGGTGGGGATATGCTCCCGAGGGTAGTGGATGGGGTGTATATGTGTAGCATGATGTAAGCACCTGGACTATACGAGATTATGGGGTCGGGTGAGGCTTCTTTTGAGAGACAGAGGGTGGGGCTCAGTGCCCCAGGGGTGGGGACATGCTTCTGAGAGTGGATGGGTTGAATAAATGTAAGACCATACAAAGTTGGAAAGTTGGTTCTCGGGCCCCGCACACGTGGTACGTAACCCATCAAAACTTTTTATTTGCAATTTTTAGAGAAAAAAAAATGGAAAAGAAAAAATTCACAATGGTTAAAACACCGGAAGCTATTAGCTATCATCTGCTGGAAAGCAGAAAACTGCAAAGTGTCAAAATTTTGATGTTTTAAATGTTTTTTGTTTTCATTTTTTGCTATGGGTCATGTGAATGCATGAATGTGCTTTTGTGAGTGTTGGTGAAATTGATTTATTTACATAGCTGGTCAGTATTTAATCAAACATTATATTTCTGAGATTTACCTGATAGTGAGGAAACTAAAGAGCGAAAGTGTATCTCCAAGTAATCCCATCGTAAACATTTATTTCTCTGATCAACTTCCATGATCTTTCACTGAAAGTCATTCCTCACAAAGTCAGTTTTCCACTTTGCAGAGACTGAGTCGGATTACATATTGAACCATTAAAATACGGAACGGAACTCTATGGTTATAATGATGTTATTTTTTATTTATCTCTGAAATAGAGTCCAATTGTTTTCAGGTAATTCTGATACACTTCTCTATTTAACATTAATTGATAATAATTGACGTTGGGTACATAGATGAAGATTACGTTATAAAGTCTGATGTGTTCCAGTCAATGATCATACTTTTCAACATGCTAAGGGAGACAACTCTGTTTGGAGAAAAAAAGAAAAAAAAAGAACACATCTGAATTTGAATATCTGTTTTTGTTTAGCCGAGAGCAACTGATGTTTGAGTCCTTGTTAGTACCCGAAAATAGGTCAGGTACTGTGGAAAGGTTTCTATATTTATTTGGTCTCAAAATCATTTTTATGGGCGGCTGTAGAAGCGACATGAGTAGGGTGAACCAACTAACGTTCGAGACGAATTTGCCGTACTTATAGAAAATGCCAAGAAACAGAATCTGATGTTTATCAGGTGATGCAAGGATTTTTCAACGCACGGAAAAAAAATGGCCACCCGCCTATGTGGTTCTGAAAAAAATGCCTGCGAACCAACTTTATAACTTTGCTTGGCCTAAGCTTCCGGAGTACCGTAAATGAGGATTCAGGGGGTCGTGCGGGGCTAAGTTCAGGAGATGTAGGATGAGACCGAGAAGCCCTGTGCAGGAAAAATAAACTACAAAACTTTTGCTTTAATTTTTCTGAACGGGGACACACAGAGACATCATTGTTGTTGATGTATTCCACATGTTGTTGTTGATATATGCTATATTTTGATAGGTTTGTTGTTGGTATGTTCTATTTTCTGGAAGATTTATTGTTTACAAATGTTATGTTTTGGTAGAGTTTGCTGTATGTTGCCTTACCTTTCGGCAGAGTAGGATATTGTTAAGGACTCACTTTTTGGCAGAGTTATTGGTAACCTCTATCAACATGTTGGACAGCGTGAGAAACATCCCCCGTAACTCCACCAACTTACTCTCTCGTCGGGGAAATTCATAAACAATGTCCTCCTGAAAGTCAAAAGTGAGCATTTATCATTGTCTGTAGGATCTACTCATATATATTACAGTGGATTCAATCAAGCCTTATCAAGAGCCAAAAGTGGCTTCAATATACACCCTTGACCATTTTTCTACCATTTTGATGTCAAGGTACATGTACTGAGTGAGTATCATATCACGATGGTGCCTACATGTGCCCAGACACTGATCAGCCCAACCAATACCAAGGTACCTGTATATCTGAAGGACAAAATGTACAATGTAGAACTGGAAAAATGACACCTCAAAATAAATATGTTTGCCATGACTTACATATATTCATGAAATAATGACAGTCCTGAATTGTGAGTATAACATCGAATCAAGATTCTCACCTATTTCATGATTGAGTGATGTTGACGTTTTGAACTTGAATTTGGTACTCCACATTATCAAACACTGTGTATCCACTCACAAATGAAACGCAATTTCCAATGATAACCTGATTTTTGAGCCCCGTTGACTTTACCATTCATCTCAATTTTGAACACAACACATCTTCTACCCATAAGGTATGAAGTCACAAAAAAATTTCATGAACCTTTGAAATTGAACTCAGTATTGATACACGACACATCGTCGCCTGCTAGTGTGTCCACTCTAAAAACATGAAGCACCAAAGGTGCTACAACTCCTCAGCCCCTTAACAGTCTAGACCAAGATGTTTTTATGGGTGTAGAAGTTTGGATGCATAGCAGAGAGTTATGGCATGCGAAATGCAAACAAAAGCCACAACTCAGACAAATGAACGGATGGATACACTGACACACGGACGGATGGACAGACAATCGGAGCCAATTCATCTCAGAGAAGTGAGATTCCCCACAGTATCTGTATGTAATTACTGTTACATGTGTATGGATAATCTACATCTGCATAAGTGGATAATCATTTGATACTCTTGTGCATGGAAAAGAGTTGAATATCACAGCAGTTAATTTTATTTTCAGCATTTGAAGACCCACAACACTAGATTGATCTAACCAGCAATGGTAAAAAATATAATTGGAAAAAAATGTATACAGATGATCATGTAATAAAAGAAATAACTTTCGTATCTGATGAAAGTATTTATAATGAACTTGGTTCAGTTTATTTCTTGAACAAAATATCTAGTTCTCATTGAAATCTGAACAATATCTTACAAACAGGGGCGATAACTCTGGCAGTTTGAAAAGAAAAAAACCCTAATTACCTCCGCTGTCATACCATGCGCTAATTTCGTGATGGGACGTTTTCTGTTGCAAAATCTCAACAAAATTACTCATTACCCACCAGTAAAAGATAACAATAAGGGATATCAGCTCCAAATAGTATTAGAGTACATAACAGGCTGCTTAAAGCTGTAAGTAGATGTTTGCAGTTCTAACAGAATGCACAAAAATACTGTTGTTGTTGTTGCTGTTGCTACCATGGCTGGATTTTTACTAATAAAAGAATTACATGCGGCCACATTTCGAAGCATGCGGCGGATTTTGAGAAACAAAGTTTCATATTTGAATGACCTATCGCTATCTTTCCTGAAGTATGTTTTAGAGGACTTGTTATGCGAGACACCGCTTGTAAACTGCCAGACCACAGTTCATTTTACAGCTGAAAATTGAAGCCCGTCATTGATGTATTGACAGCAACCACGAACACGTGGAGACTACCTTCGGTTTTGACAGATCTCACAGGTTCCTACAATTCTGTCACAAGACAAAGTACAAGTTGCTAATTTTGACTAATATCAACAGCGTAGGGATACGACCATTATGGCAATCTCGTATCGGTGGCTGCAAGTCTTTTATCCCGGGTAATTTACTGTATATCTGACACGGTGTTCTCGGCGGATGTTTCGTGGTTCGGACAAAGCACTTTCTAGCCAAATGCACAAAAATGAGATATCAGGACTTGATACCATGTTGCTGGTTTTAATGTGGATGTTGACTGTCATTGTAATAATTAAGAAGCTCCGAAGGGTATATAGTTCATGCTGGACCTACATTAGATCTAAGTTGTGTTCATACATGTACATCCTTTATGAATGAGTCACTTGCAATACCATACTACTGAATATGCAAATGATTATATACTTTAGACCAAACCAATGGCCAGTCCTGCCCTACATCGAATGAACCAATGGCAGACATACAACTTTACTATGGAGCTCTTGATAGGCTACATGTCAGTAAGAGTATGTAAATCAGTATAAAAGTAGGGCTAATGTATGCATACTTGAAGATCCCTTTTTAGAAGCCTGGAAAATGGTAGAAAAATTTAAAAAAATTGTAAAAAAATAAATAATGACCGGTTTGACCTGAAAGTCTCAAAGGCACAAGTAAAAAATAAAAGGATCATAACCTGTAAATTTCATGAACTTCCTAGCAATAGTTATCGCGATACGGCTCGGACAGACGGACAGACACATCCCCAGGGCCACAACAATACTCCTTAGCCCGTAGGGCTGAGGAGTAAAAAGTACAACTGTAGATAAAAAAAAATAGACTGGAGACTAACAGACAAATGGATGGATGGAAACCGCAATTTTTGTGGGCGTATGAAAATGATAAAAGTTGCTACCCAATGACTTTTTTCTGCAGCAACCCTGACAAGTCGGGTTACATGACAAGTACGCCCTCCACCCCTAACACCCAAACCAAACATACATTCTTAATTTCTTACCTTACTGGACTGTGACTCTGATTTACTGTCCAAGGTTAGGTATAGCACCACATGAGGTAGTTTCTGCAAGGACGGGCTGGAGAATGGAGTTGCTTCCCCTAGTAGAGCTTTCAATAAAGTGTGCTGGCTGGGTGGGGGCGGTGGGACAGGGTTCTGCTGAGGTTGTGCTGGACTAGGACCTACTACCACCGGTGACTGGAATGTCAGCTTTACCTTGAATGGACAAGAAGGTTTGGTGTTATATTGGTTTTCAGCAATTGACAGAGAACATCTTTTTCAGAGATATATATTAGCACATACGCTACGCTACAGGTGCATGATGTGAACATAATTTATTTTCTCCACCAACACCCATGTTATTGAATTAACTATAGAAGAGTTGAATTCTATGAAAGAGTTTTTCTTTTTCCCTAATAATTTCCAATTTAGCGAAGTTCTGCCCAATGCAAATGCCTCAAATTGCCACCAAGCAAAGCAAAGACGCTATCCTCGAGAACAAGCACCATGCTCAATGACCGTCGGTAAGGCACGAGATGGAAGGAACAAACTCTTAACAATCCATGAACTTCGGGACAAAGACATTTTGATTGACAGCGATTCTCGGCCCGAAAGGAAGCTTGACAGAAGTCAAGGGTATGTACTCTTCATGTTAAGAGAAAATCAGGAGAAATCAACAGTCTTCTCATCTCGGTACTACCCTCCCGCTTTCAGTCAAGAATTTTATCATTTGATCTGAAAGGCACCAAGAATCTGTCTCAATTGATTGGATGCTGGCTTGGACAGGTCTCCTAAAAACAAATATCTTGATAAAAATAATATTACAAATATTTTCAATCATCCTTATATAGCTGTGAATAGAGTACCTGTGCAGGCCTTGCTATAGAACGTAATACGTTGTTTAGGTTATTCCAAGTGACTGTCACATCCCCCACACACAAGAGCATATCACCTGAAGACATAAATACATGTATCACAAAGAGTTCACAAATAATTAGCCTATTATCAAATGCAACATGCACAATGGCATTCACCCCAAAACAAATTGAACACTTATGACTGTCATTATAGACAGAGAGTGTACCTAAACAGCCCAAATAAGATAAGAAGGACTTTTGATCAGCAACACAGTCATGACATTACTCTCCCATCTGTCACACTTCAAAACTCCAGCTACTAAAATGTTGAAACATTCAGGGGTATGATATTATTTCAAACCAAAATAAAATCTTTGGAAAATATTTATTGATAATTTTACTGCAGGAATAAAGTATGTGAACACATTTCAAACGTTGAATTTGACTTAACAATGGACTCAAACACTATCAAGATTACCTCTGTGAATCTGCCGAGATTTTTCAGCCTCACTGCCAGTAACTGCTCCCTGGACTATCAACTTCCTATCTCTCTTAACTCTAGCGTAATCGTCGAGACCTCCATTAGGAATGCGTGGACGGTATTGACACAGTATAATCCCAAACAGTTTCTCACAATACACCACCCCATTCTGGTCATTGGTAACACTATTGCAGTTTCTGGGATTTGCCATGAGAAGCACCTCTTTCCTTTTCTCTGGTTTTCGCATGGCATTTCCAGGGTAACCATTAGTGTGGGGAAGTTTAGTCCTGTCAGAGAGGTGGGAGTGTGTTCGGTAAGGGGTGTTAACACTGGGATTGTGGTTAAATCCATTGTCTGTCCTGAAGGCCGATCCATTTGTGTAAGAATAATTAGGGTTTGACTGGGAGGGAATTCCATGTTGATCCGTTGACCTCTGACCTGATGGTGCTAGCCCATCTGGGGGTAATGCCTCCTCAGTTTCCAAGTAGAAGAGTTCGCCTCGTAGATCTATGTATTCTTGCCACACAGGTTCTAATGCACTGAAGTCAGAAAACATAACAAATATTAGATGTATGACGAAATAAATTACTACACTCAATTTAACCCTTTTTGCTTATGTATCAAGTTACACTAGTTTCTATCTCATCTGCTAAATCTATCAACTTTTGGGAGTCCAATATGCAGGTAAATTTTAGGAGTTATGTAACTGGCATTAACAGCATGAGGACTTCAGGGGTGAAATTTTGTTTAAAAAAACCTTGAAACAAATACAAATTGAGACATTCTACTTGAGAAAAGCCCTTGTTAAAGATTTACACAGCAGAGTTTACCTATTTGCAGTGTTAGTTAACTTTGATTGTCAACATTTTCTATGAAATAGTTTTTGTCCCTAAAATCAATTGCTCAAATACCCAGAATAAATAAACCTACAGAGTACATGATATGTACATGTATATTTGATTGCGTCAAGATTCAACTCTACCTGTTTGTATGTAACGTGTGTAATTGTGAGGAAAATGTACAAATCTGTGGTTGAATAGATAAACTAGAGATGAATCGATGTGTCCACAGGAACACATTTGTCTCACCCTGCGCACCCACCATGTGCACAGTATGAGCTGGGCCACATTTCATGGCCATTGTGGAGTTGAACTTTGACTGCTTTCCAGTCAAATGGTAAAAATAATATTGTAAATTATTCTGTGAACGGTCAAGATCTATAGTATAGAACATACCTCAAAATAAGATTCATGTACTGTGAACTTAAACTTTGTTCTGTTAGCCCCTATTGACAATGACCTTTGACCTATTCAGGTTATTCACGGACAATGTATATCTGACTGTGAACTAATATCATGAAGATCAGTGGAGTATCGTATGCAAAGGTTTATAGGGCCAACTTGACCGTTGACCTTTAGACCCCATTTCTATGGGCTATGAAAATCCCAAGAACATACAGCGAAATATGAGTTTTCATGTACTGTGATCTATTGACCCCAAAATTAATAGACTTCTTCGGGTCAATACAGACAACACACCTGTAAACTTTCAAGATCGAAGGAGCGCAACTCAAGCTATCATACATGTCATACTACAAGGTTTAAGCATTATGGAGGGATGGAAGCTGACAAAATCATTAATTAATGGCACTTCGACTACTTGGTGTGGAACAGGAATTTTGACTGACAGTTCCAAACTGGTATCAACACTGCCTGAAAAGAACATGAACACAGATATAGTTATCATCATCTACATGTATATGGTTTCAAAGACAAAACTCTGGGCTTCTCAACAAGAGATATGATGAAAATATATGTCTGAAAATTCCCCATTTTCATATGCCATTGACTTTCAATCCTTGAACATATTTTCAGTGTGTAGCAGGCAGAAGTATTATAAACACAGCCTATGTATGTTACCATGGTTATTGTACACTTTCTTAGACGAACAATACACGTATGATAATATTGTCTCAATCAATATCAATTGTTCAAACAAGTACAAACTTAGACTGTATCAGTTTCTCTCAGTATGAATGTATGATTTCTATATGGACAAACAAACTCAAAAATTGGAAACATTCCAACAGATTGGGTGACCACAGGCCCAATCAAGCAAGTTCATACACTCATGTGAAACCAAAAATGCCTACATAAGAAATATACATGTATCTTTTTGTCAGAAAAGTCTGCAAATATAATTGAGATAAATATGCCAGCAAGTGTAGACTAAGATAAATATGCCAGCAAGTGTAGACTAAGATAAATATGCCAGCAAGTGTAGACTAAGATAAATATGCCAGCAAGTGTAGACTAAGATAAATATGCCAGCAAGTGTAGACTAAGATAAATATGCCAGCAAGTGTAGACTAAGATAAATATGCCAGCAAGTGTAGACTAAGATAAATATGCCAGCAAGTGTAGACTAAGCTGCCAGTGCAGATATTCATTTGAAACCCATGTCAAGTAACCCATGTCAAGTTTTGTTTTACATTATACCATGAATGCTATGCATGTAGCATGCGCAGACATTTCCCCAACTGGACATTTCCCCTTCTGGACATTCCCCTTTCTGGACATTATTCCTACTGGACATTTCCCCTTGTGGGCATTACCCTTTCCGGACATTTTCCCTTCCCGAACATCTCATTTTCCACCCTTCCTTATATAATTCTTGCATTCATTTCAACGGGCAAAGTAAACAAAAACAAGTTTTTACATATGATTATTTCTTTATTATTTGCAGCATTAGCACGATATGACGGTATGGTCGTATCATTGAGCACAGTACCTATATCTATTCTTGACTACAATAGCACTATATAGTACTTACATATATAGATAATGTTTCATAACAATGAAGAGATAAGGTCTGGAAAATGCATCACAGTACAGGCTTTAAACTAGCATATATACACACAGGGCTCGAATTGGCGGCCTGCAATTTGCAGGCCAAATTTGAGGTGTTGCAGGCCATGTGAAAATTCGCCTGCAAAAAAAAAAAAAAAAAAAAAACTTGCAGGTCATAATTTCTGTGGCAGAAATTGTTATTATCTTCTGTTCAGTGGATATTCTGGAGATCATTTTCGTCGACGGCATGTCCAAAAGGTAGAAAACTTTTCATCTTTTTCAACACAAAATACATCGTCGTGGTCGAGTTCAGATCGATGGCAAAAGTCAATATGTTCAGGGGAGTCTACTCGCGCATTACTTGGAAATAGAGAACTGTTGTCTCCCTTTACTGTCCTTACGCATGCGTGCGCCGCTGTTCTAGGAATCCTATTTCCGTTCGTTTGTTGCTGAGAGACTGGCCAAAATGAACTGACAGATTAATTTGCCGGGCTGCCAAATAATGAAATAAATTGTGTGATGGCAAAAGTATCAACTGTACGATCGTGGGGGTTTAACGACTGGCTCAACATTACGAAAAAGGAGAAAAAAACGGACATGATATTGTGACAGAAATGAACTGCTCGCTGTGTTCGAAGTACGAACGGCAAATTCAAACGGTGAGAAATTTTCAACAAGCTTGGATTAGCGGCACTCGTACAATCAAAAAAGATTGCGTGATCACACATTAAGTGTAAAGTCCGTTATTGAGCTGTGGTCCATCAAAGAATTTCGAAAATCTTATTACAAAAATGCAGGTCAAATTTTGCAATTGCAGGTCATCTTGGATTTGACCTTTGGATTTTTTTTGCAGGTCATCTCTCATGCTCTAAAGCGAGCCCTGACACAGAACATTCCCAGTCCTTCGCTAACATCTGGGACGAATATTAAAGGGATATGAAACGTACCCCGACATCAAAGGCGCCGCCGCGAGCTCACGCTGAATGTATGTCTCGCCTGCCAGGTCTCGCGCTCTACGCGCGTGAGCCTTTGCATCGCCTAGTTTTCGTCACGAATTCATTCCAGATTTTACCAGATTTATAGACGTTCTTCTGCAGTAATTGGCATCACATTATTTGATCGAGACGGGTACTATTTTGAGAGAAGAAACTTTTGAGGGATTTTCATCGAAAAGATGCATATTTTCATGACAACTTTCGACCGCTCTGCGCTGCCGATAACTGAGCGGCTGGAGCGGCAAGGAAAAACTCATTTTTCCCCTTCTTTGTGATCAAACTTCTCATTTATCTCAATTTTTGAAGTATATCTGTGCTAGTTTTTACAAAATATGCAGGCATGTCATTGACAGTACGCAAAATGTTTTAATTTTTCATTTTCGTTTTTGTAAATAATTGCTCGTGAAAATCGTAAAAATGCCAAATATGTAGAATTCTGAACAAATCTTACAATTCTTGTACGTTTTTGTGATTGAACTACTCTTTTGGGTCATATGTTTTTTTAGATTTTTTTTCTCTGTGCACTAGTTTTGTTTCTTGTCGTTTGCATGATGTATTCCTTTTGCCACTCGTTAAGCTGTAAAGGATTTTTTTTTGTCACCAATCTTGCCCTAAATTGAGTTGACTGGCGTTCACGTTAATGGAGCCTTGTTGACAAGCACGTGTATTCGCCCAGCATTGACCAGCGAAACAGGGCGGGACTCGCAGCGAAGCACACGTGACGGTCTTTTGCGCACAAAAGCCAATCAGTGACGAGGCGTACTAATTAACCAATCACTAATCACTCATTAACATATCAATTAGCGAGACAAACCCTAGTTCAAAGAGAGGAGCCGCGTTTCATATCCCTCTATACTCGTCCCAGCTAACATCTTGCACAAAGAAGAGGCGTGAAAAATACGCCAAATCATGTTTTAATTTCACGATTTCACCTAAGATAGTTTTAAATTATCGGTAGTTCTCTGACATTGCTCCATTCAACTCTAGAAGAAGTACCACAGGAGCTCCGATTACAATTCTAAATACTGCAGCCATATCCTGTACGACTCCGCTAATTTCGTTATGAAAATGTCGGCCGCCATGATTTAAAAAAATATATGGAAGGAAAATGTCCGGAAGGGGAAATGTCCGGTAGGGGAAATGTCTGGTTGAGGAAATGTCCGGTTGGGGAAATGCCTGCAGGGGTTATTCTAGCACAAAATTGTTCATAAACTCAATTTCAAAATTTTGAAAACTCAATTTTTTTGCCTTTTTCATCAAAAAAATGATGAAACTCAATTTTTCCAACTTTTCATTGCACCAATTACAGAACTGAGGTTGGTCATAATGTTTGGTCATATGTTTACGACACTTCTTCAGAGACCAACAAATACTGACAATTCTATTTACATGAATTATATCACAGTCTACAACAACATTGCTAAAGTAACTCAGTGTTACGTGATAACTCATTGGCCCAAACCATATCAGGGTGCCGTGTATCATCCAACAATTGAAGGCGACATTAGCACGACGTGTCTTCTTAGAGCAACAACAACATATAGAACTGCTGCTGCATTGTCGATCAAGATATAAACTTTGGCCTAAGATAGTCAGCCGTTCACTTGTTACATGCATGTTTTGTGCACTCCGGTACAACCACACCAAACCACAGTACGGCTGTTGTCAGTTAATAGGTTGTTTAGCATGACCTCATGCTAAAACATACATGCTAGATGCTATAATTATTAATTATTGAAGCTAAATTTTTTACCGTTAACAGAGAAGATTGTGATCGAATATATAACCTGGCAATATTCCTGTTTTACAGATTTATACACTCTGAAATACTCTCATAAATATCGCCAGAAAAAAATATTTATGAAATAATTATTCTCTAAAGAGACATTTTAAGTTTGCTTTACTTTAATTGAAACATTATGTAAATAATTATGGTAGACAGTAAAACTCAAATGCACACACATTGTGTAAACAGAAATCAAGGGAAAAAACTCTTACTTGTGACCAATATTAAAGATAACTGCAGAATTTATTACCCGAATTTTCAACGTCAGGAGTCCCCTCTTATTGAAATGTTTTATTTCTTTTACACTGACTGAAGATAGGGATTCTCTGTCCACGGTGACGAATTTTGTATGTCCGTCGTCCTCAAGCTACGAGTATTCGTCGACAGTCTGTGTTGTCGTTCTTGTTGTCGGGAGTGAAGACGTGAAGCGCTCGACCACTTCGCTCAAAAGCGTTTCATCAGATAAATGGATGGTTAAATGAATTGGTTGATGAGGAAACAACTGATCCATAAAATAAAACCACGATGGCTTTGGTACGCGACCGTCAAAAGTACCGGAGTTAAAACTTTACTGCCACATGCTTGACACGAGGGAATCCTCGCTAGACAAGGACTGTGCCTCGTTTTGAAATAGGGCTTTCCCCAAGAATGTGAACCAAGATGGCGGCTCTTCAGTCGCCTTCGCGCTGACTCGTGCTGTGACGGTTCATTTGTTTTACTTAGATTTGCTTACTTATTTCTTTTACGACCAATAATTACTGATAATTAAAATACATGCGGCATTATTTATCTCCAATATATTGATGCGAGCGGGTCATGCGAAACAACCTATCAACTGACAACTGGTATGTTGTGGGAAAACTCAAAAAAAAAAATTCGTGCGGCTGCGCGCAAATGGCAAAAATCGCAAAACTCAAATTTTTTTTATCAAAACCAATTTGAAATTTTCTGCAAACTCAATATATATTGTTTTTCATCATGGTAACCACGATGAAAAAACGGCTAGAAAAACCCCTGGATCTGAGACTCGGCATCGGGACCAATATTTACAACAGAAATATCCTAGGCATGCATGTTCAGTCTAGCCGGGACAGACAACCGGCTAAAAGATAATGCCGTGTTAAATGGATTCCTTGTTTCTTGTTCCTAGCCCACTTAGGTTGGTCTGTCCCAAATTTGACCTCTCAGATTTACAAAATGAATAGATAAAAGATACCTAAAATATTTCTAAGAACTGACAGATCAGGTTTTGGACAATATATGATAATACTGTATAATTACTGTGATTTACATAAATTGATACACTTTGTATCCATTTTACTTGGTAAATTAGTAGACAATTGATCAATACTACCATGCAGTGACTATATAGTATGTTGATGTTTGATTCAATTGGGATTAGAAATGCACTGAAAGTAGTATAAGTTTAATGTTGTGTTGAAAATGAGATCTGTGTTGTGTTTACCTCTTACCCACTTTGGTTTTGGAGAACAATGGAGACAAGAAACAAGGAATCAATTTAACATGGCCTTGTAAACCCATCATGATCATCATGTAGTATTAAATCTAGAACAATCAGAGCTAATACATTTCTGTCTGATACAGAAATTTCAATAAATCTTGACCTGACAAGTGTTGAATGCAGACACTGCCAAATTTATTTAATTTCATCAAATATGTACATGTATTCCAAAATGGAATGAAATAGAGCAGATGTAATTCACTGAATGTATTAAGAACAATTACCAGTATCCAGCTATTTCCATTCTGTTAGTGTACAGTATCTGATTGACATATATAGAGTGGTATGTAAAACAGCTAATTCTAACTGCCATTCAAACACTAGGCATGATGAACTCTTCACAACCCCAATAAAATACAGTCTGTGTGAGACAGCTGGTCAAAATAGATAAAATTATATATGCAGTGAGACACCTATTCTGACATCAATAATACAGTTTTAACACCTGTAGTAACTAACTGCTGATATATTAACCAAGTATAACACCAATTAACATTTTAGATTAAAAGTAGAACTGCAGGATAACCACAGCAAATTATCCAGATCATAGGACATGCTAGATGTATAGTTCTGACATTATCTCTCTATTAAAGTCTGAACATGGATTCTTATAATATGTTCAATTATGTTTTTTTTAATACAGTATGAACTACATGTAGCTCAAATGATATTCAATCAATGTTTCAATAGACATGTAAGCTACATGTACATATGATGTCATGAGATGTAAAATGTACACAGCTTGGTCTTGACTAGAATCTATTGAGACCAATAAAGTAGGCCTACACTAGTGACTTCTTAACAAGTTTTTTGTTTCATGCCTTAAACTTTAGTCATACATGTACATTCAATGAAACCTGCTATTGAAGGTTAAAACATGAAATACATTATGACATATCCCCTCTGAAGTACCTGGGATTTAGGTGTCTATCACTTATCTTACATAACAGCCTACTCTACTATGTCATCATGGGTATTTGTGTTTAATATGTAGGAAAGCAATTATGTGTTTAGGTACAATGTTCAATCTGATTAAAATCATATCTACAAACAATGCCCCCCATGTTACTTGTCTCTAATGTAGATCTGGGGACAACACTCCCATTTCCATTTTCTGAGTGCTGATCAATGATCACATAGCTTCTCTCCCACTTTAGGATGTTAGTTTGTCCTTGATTTAATGCAGGAGAAATATGTCTCTTTTAAATGATATCTAAATTTTATTTATGTTAAACCATCACCGTTCACAGAGAATAACATATTCATCTGATGAAATGAGCTAAAATATATATCAGAAGATGAGTTTTACTTTCCATGTTGTACACCTGTTGCCCCCACTCAGCAACATGAGAAGGGCCTAAATTATGCACAAGACAAGACTGCAGCTACACCGGGGGAGGCAGGTTGGCCTCCTGATTTTATGTCTCATTACATTATGAAATGTCTCTTTTAATTGATAGATATACATGTATCTAAACTCTATTAATGTTAATCAAACATCATGCCATCATTTCTGT
This sequence comes from Hanleya hanleyi, assembly GCA_036873755.1. NCBI lineage: Eukaryota > Metazoa > Mollusca > Polyplacophora > Lepidopleurida > Hanleyidae > Hanleya > Hanleya hanleyi. The sequence continues at coordinate 16,644 of JAVTVY010004491.1, forward strand.
AGAATAATACACTGATCTGAAGAAATAAGCTGAAATATATGAGAAGATGAGTTTTGCTTTCCTTATCATATGCCTACACCTGTCACCCCTCACCGCAACATGAGGTATGGTATGCACATGACCTTCATCTGTCAAAAGCTAGGTCTGCAAACACAGATACCCCAGCCCTGGAGTCGGATCTAAAATCAGGAACATGTCAGATTTATAGCAAGCCAAAGTGCTTTTTATTCCGAATTTCCGATATCGGGAATTCAGTTCCCGATATCGGAAATTCTAATTTCCCATATCGGAAATTGTCACCGAATTTCCGATATCGGAAATGAAAGCTCTGGAAGCTTTACAAAACCTAGGGTGCATTCCACACCTAAATGATGTGCGGCTAAAAACAGGCATGGGTTCGGATCTTCGGCCACAAATAGATCTTTAACAAAAACCTTGTAAAAGTATATATTTTCTAAATGGGCACACTCGTGCCCTTATTTCAGGAGACTTGTGAGCTATTGAAATTGAAAAGGAAAGACGTGCAATCCTCCGTACCCCTTCTTCAACTTTTCTGAAAAACTCCATAAAATATATGAAAATGTGTCAAATTCTACCCGCAACCCAGCGAAAACGTATGAAATGATTTTCTTTTTATGTATGTTAAAGTGTTTCCCGTCCAAAGGACAATTTAAAATGGCGAAAAAAACAGGGGGTCGACCTACTCGTTTTTTGTAAAATTTTATGGCCATAAAGGAATCATCATTTTCGCTTCCCGAAAAAGTGCGGATTTTGGTCCGCCAGATATTCAATTCCGGACACGATTAACTCTGTAGTGGCGAGTGGGTGCGATCAGCAAGCAATTATTATATCCTCGTTTGGAGAAATGGTTACATCCAGCAGGGTGATACTATAGATATCAGTTAGTAGAAAGGTAAGAAGAATTACCTTGCTGTCAAAATCGGGCGACCTTCCTTATTATATAAAATTAGGGAGACACCACTTTGTACGAAACCGTGGCAAGTGTGGAGTGCACCCTAGAGTTGCAATTTCCGATATCGAAAATTGAAAATTGCATTTCCGATATCGGGAATTGCAATTTCCGATATCGGAAATTGAATTTCCGATATCGAGAATTCAATTTCCGATATCGGAAATTGAAGGTCATGAATTGCCGATATCGGAAATTTTAATTCCGATATCGGAAATTTTAATTCCGATATCGGAAATTTTAATTCCGATATCGGGAATTCAATTTCCGATATCGGAAATTCTCGAATAAAAAGCACTTTGGCTTGCCATACAGATTGGTAGCATTCTTTCCAGGTCTGGTTTTAATCAGATGGATACATGTAGCAGCTGCAGGGGAATTAAATCTACCACTCAACTATTCAATGATCAATGGTTACTATCACTTTTCAATGATTTCCTGATGTTTAGATCACAGTGACCTTTGACCTCTACCTCAATTTTGGGACATAACAAATTTTCACCATCTAGTGTATCCACTCACAAAAAATTACAACTTTGAATAGAAAACTGTCACAGAAAAAGACTGGACACGAATGGTTCAATGATTTCCTGATTTTCAGGCCATTGACCTTTGACCTCTAACCTCAACCTTCGTTTTATATGCGACACATCATCCCACCCTAGGATATGCACTTATCAAACCTTGGAATCGGATAAAAAATTGGATAATAGTGTCAAAACTTGGACAATACTACTGTCCCAATAATTAGGAAGAGTGAAGTGAGTGAGTGAATTCAACAATATTTCAGCTATATCGCAACAAACCAAATAAGCACCTGACCCAGCCAAGTTGCGTTCCTGCTACATGTACTTCAAAGAAGAAATCTACCATCAGGGTGCGAAATAGCCCTTTTCCCGTTGCCCGGGGCAACCTAAATTTCCTTTGGACAACCAAATTCTGTCCAAATTGCAATGCATTTGGATGTGTTGGTTGCCCGTGCTTGCAGATGGGCAACTAGAATTTGTTTGTCTATTTCATACCCTGTACCAGACACTCTCCTTCCACCCTATAAAACACTGCTCGGCAGCACACAAAACACGACGCAATAAATGGTGCAATAAAGACAAGTGATATTACAGTGCTAGCCATCACATTATCAAGTTCTGCTTCTCAGAAAAATGCACTAAAGCAACAGGAACCCATGCCCACCCAACCACCCGCCCATCATTGAAGAACAAGCATTTGGTGCTACCAAAAAAAGTCATTTATATGGGTGAAAAATTGTCAATTTGAGCTTTTCACTCCAAAAAAAAAACCCGGGTCAATTTCACGGATTTTTTATAAGCTACTATTTCAGGACCACATGAATGTGCAATGTAAGTTTGGTGTACCTATTCATATTCATTCTTGAGATATGATGGTAAATTAGAAAGCAGGATGGAGTGAACAAATGTGAGGATAATACCCCACGGAAAATTTCGGCTTGGTCTATGACCAGATGTGTGTGTAGTTTAAGTTCAGTAAACCTGGGCCTAATATCACACTTGAATTCTGGTGGTAATAAGCAGAAATATAAATTTGACCTGGTGACCCAGAAGCAATCAGTCAATCTCACTGATTTGAACTAAAGCTTAGAGCTGCTCTAAGACCACTTACATGTACATTTGTGAAGTAAGCTTGATGCTCCTAGGCATGGTTATTCATGAGATATGGTGGTAACAAGCAACAAGTGATAATTTGACAGTTTGACCAAGTCATTTAAAAGCTGGGAAAGAAAAGATCAATTTCACTGATTTTCAATTTGCTTCTGCTCTGTGATCACACGAATGCGTACTGTATTAATTTGGCCATTCTTAACATCAGTTGCATGTACTGTAGTGTAAATTGAGAGAGCCTAGCCATGATCCTTTTGGCTTGAGATATTGTAATAACTAAAATTTGACATTGAGAAAATAGGTGAAGGTCAGTCAAATTGGAAGGGCATCCATCACCAGTTGCATAAAAGCCAATCACCAGCTATTGCTGCATATGTAATATGAATTTGAAGAGCCAAGATGTAATCCTTCAGAAGATATCAACAACACTAGAATTTGATATTGATAAAATAGGTCAAGGTCAGTCATCTTTAGTATGATTCTGACCCATATTTCCAGTTGCGTAAGTCATATAAATTTGAAAAGACAGGCTATAATCTTTCAAAGCATACTCTTCTAACAAGCAAGATGGATGGAGAGACAGAGGGACCAACCAGACAATCCCTCCGTCAAAACTAAATGAGGGATAAAATACAATAGGCTTCTTCTTCGCCATCAAAATCCACATATCTGAAACAAATTATAGCATATACATCACAGGTTTCAATGATTTACTGATTTTCTGTCACAGTGACCTTGACCTTTGACCTTTTGACCACAAAATGAATAAAGTTCCTCTTTGCCCCATGGATAAGGTACATGTGTACATACCCACATTCTGGTACAAATTCATGACCTGGAACTGGACATTATATAGTACAACTTTAATGTTTATAGATGGACAGAACTTGCTACATGTATTATACGGCCTTGTCTCATGATAGGCATAACGAGAAGGTCCACCACTAACCTTGAACTCCTAAAAATTGAACCAACCTGCCGACACTGGATAGCCACTGGTCAGCCAACCAGCTCAGATCACGCTGTAGAGCAGATTTCTGTTTCACAATCTGCCAACAAAGTGTTATCTAGACATGGATTCAAACTTAATTTAGAACAGAAGGTCATCAAAATGATACTAAAACAGGAAAAATCTGGGTGTGATTGAATAACACTAGTGACTGAATTACTATCTAGAGCATTTATGTAAAATCTGTATTAATAACTACTATGGCCGACAATGACAGTAGAAATGCTGCAGCTAGAAAGGACCACAAAGTGTCAGCTCTGCAGTGAGTGAATTGCAGGTGTAGGACAGATTATTACTTCATAATCTGTCCTAGATGTAAGCTTACATTAGCTACATGGATACAATCACACAACAGCCTAGCTGGCTATCATATATGGCATGGAGATACCTAAACCTGTATCATATTTCAACAATATGCCAACCTGGAAATAATTAATTACCTGTCATGCACGCTCCAGTGAAGACATGAACCGCATGAGAATAACTTGCCTACAGAACTCTGAACATAAGTATGGTAATGATCAACACTTAAATAGTGTCCAGAGATCTACATATAAACCAGTTTAATAAGAAGAGTTGCAAAGTGTTTGGAGAGTTATTTTTCTAAAGGAGAAGATTAACATAATGATGACATTAGAGAGTTATTATATAATTTTTTCTTCCCCTTGGAAACAAGTACACGAAGCATTTAATTAATGCCATGCTTTTTAAGCTCGGGGAAGAAGAGATAAGTACAAAAGTACAACAAGTCAAGAATTATACATGCTCACCATGATAATCACGCATCATAATTATAAATTCAGCTCCATTCATTGGGATAGACTATCAATGAATGTTTGCAAATTTGCATCAAGTCCATATAAATGGTCAATTCTATGTTGGTGCTGCACAAGGCAAATTTATATGTTTTCAGCACAGGTCGATAGAGGTTAAACTGTTTTAAGGGGAATCTCCAGTGCCCAAAATGACTATTTGCAGCGCAGTCAAATATGCAAGTCATTGCTCGGTCACCTTGTTCTTAACATCATGGCTCCCCAACGTCATAAAGCGACAGTTCTTCCTGAAAACAATTGTATCCAATAGGCTTGTGCTTTGCCACACAGCAATGCTGTATACCAAATTTGAAGTCTGTAGATGAAACGGTTCTGCTCCTACAGCGTTAACGTCATCACCCAGCCAGCCGGACTGCGTGACGACATGATCCCATCCAGCAAAGCTGTATAGTGTCTAAGCTGCAGAAGTTTGGCTTCTAGATTGGCACTGTCATTATTTGGAAATTTTCCATTTTGTTGCCATGGAAACCACAAAAATAGGCTTGTGCTTTGCGACACAACAATGATATCAAATGAAGTCTCTAGATCTAACGGTTCTGCTTCTAGAGTGTTAACGTCGTTATATGGATATTTCCCACTGTGTTGCCATGGAAACAACAAAAAACATGGAAATGTGCCCAAATTCAATAGGCTTGTACTTTGCCACACAAACCATGCTGTATACCGAAATCAAAGTCTCCAGTTGCAATGGTTTGGCTTCTAGAGAGTTAATGTCATTATTTGTTAATTTTCCATTTTGTTGCCACCAAAATCATTGAAATGTATCCAATTTGAATGGATTTGTCCTTTACCACACAACAATGCTGTATACGATCTTGGAAGTCTTTGGCTGTGGCGGTTTGGTTTCTAAAGCGTTAACATCTTTACATGGATACTTTCTGTTATGTTGCCATGAAAACCATAGAAATCATCAAAATCTGATCAATTTTAACAGACTTGTGCTTTTTTTTGCCACACAATGCTGTATAGGCCTACCAAATTTGATGTTTGAGTTGCAACAGTTCAGCTCCCAGAGTGCTAACATTGTTATATGGATATTTTAATTTGGTTGCCATGGAAACCACAATACATCAAAATGTACCCAATAGGCTTGTGCATAGCCACACAGCAATGCTGCACAACACATTTGAAGTCTCCGGCTGCAACGGTTTGGCTTTTAGAGCATTAACATTGTTATATGGATATTTTCCATTTTGTTGCCATGGTAACCACAAAAAACATCCAAATGTACCCAATTTCATAAGCTTGTGCATTGCCACACAGCAATGCAATATACCAAATTTGAAATCTCCAGCCGCAATGCTTTGGCTTCTGGAGCGTTAACGTCATTACATAGATATTTTCTGTGTTGCTGCCATGGAAACCACAAAAACAACCATTGAAATGTACCCAATTTCAATAGACTTGTGCTTTGCCACACAGCAATGCTGCATACCAAATTTGAAGTATCCAGCTGCAACGGTTTGGCTTCTAGAGTGTTAATGTCGTTATAGGGTTATTTTCTGTTTTGTTGCCATGGAAACCACAAAAACCATTGAAATGTATCCAATTTCAATAGGCTTGTGCTTTGCCACACAGCAATGCTGCATTCCAAATTTAAGTCTGTAGATGGAATGGTTCTGCTTCTAAAGCATTAACGTCGTCATCCAGCCAGCTAGCCATACTGCGCGATATATGCCGATGGGATAAAAACTGACAATTCGATGAAATTTCAGCATTCATTTATGTTTATTTATATAATTTGTGAAACTATTTTGAAGGAAATATGACTTAATTTTTGCTTCAAAATATGTCGGGGAATCAAAGATTTCAGGCACAAAAATCAGTGGAAACTTTCAAAATTTACATTCGATGATAGCACCATACTGTTAACTTCATTTTGCTACAACCGATTTTGAATCCACTCACAACAAATTAGATTTCCTGATTTTTAGGCCTCTGACCGTGACCTCTTCCACGTAGTGTATCCACTCGCAAAAAATTGCAACTGTAGATAGAAAACTGTCCGAGATATAGAGGACTGGTTCAACGATTTCCTGATATTTAGGTCAGTAACCTTGACCTCAACCTCCTTTCTGGTATGTGACACATCATCTTCGACTTAGGGTATCCATTCACCAATAATTGGAACTGTAGATAGGAAATTGTTCCAGATATAGCCCAGTGAGGAGGGGACAGACAGATGGACGGCACGGCACGACAGACAGACGGAAACTGCCATCGCATAACACATTCCCTTTTTGGGCAGGCGAATAAAAAAGATGTAAAATACGCTCATAATCAAGTGAGAAACCGTAGTAAATGACCAAGTCGTCCAAAGACGTTTCGCCTAAAGGTTGAGACAATTCATCCAGGTTGAGACAGTTTGTCCAAAGGAGTCCAACAAATACTTTGATCAGCTATTAGCATCATAATCTTGATTATTATCCAATGTTTGGATCTTTTTCAATTTATTTCATAGATCCTTTCATACAAGAGAACTCATCTGACATCTCTGTACGTTTTATATTCTATGAAAATTCCTTTGAAGGATCGGTCTCAACCTTTAGATGAATCGTCTCAACCTTTGGTTGAAACGTCTTTGGATCACTTGGTCATTGGACGATATGACTTGATACCAAAATTCCACCTAGCTTATGGATTAAGCTATACTGAACTGAGCAACTATCCTCAACCTGGATATCCCTAAAGGTTTGATTTTAGGCATACATCTAGCCAAGTTTTCATGTCTTCGTTTGTTCCTACACTACGCCATGCTTCCTCTTGAATTTACATATACATGTACAGTCCGGGACAACTAAGCACGGACCGTATGGCTCTATCCCGCAATAAACCAACCCCTCCCCACTCTCTGGACACTACTTTTATCTAGTTTGGCAAACAGTTTGATAGCTGTGAGGAACTGATGTGTCTGCAATGAGTCTTCAAACATCAACAGGGGATTGAATCTCTCCTGTTTACCAACATACTATTCGTATGTGTCATGTGATAGGCATGTACTGCTGTGTACTGATCAGGTGACCTTTACGAATATGGAGGTAATGGTGAAAATTCAATCAGCCGTTGATGTTTGAAGACTGATTGCAGATACATCAGCTACTCATGGCTATCAAACTATTTGCCGAACTCCATAAAAGTAGTGGACAGAGATGGAGAAGGGTTGCTTTATTGCCGGATAGATTTGTAAGATTTGTAATACCCATGGAGCCTTTAGTTCAACAAGCTAAACCCTACTGACATTTAATTTTGTGATATTGGCAACATAGGGTTTAGCCATTGAACCGAAAAATCCTATCGCAAAATTTTTGACTCCTGACCTAGGTAACATCGGGTGGATTTGTGTTCATAAAAATCTATAATACCTACCGCTTTGTACTTGTTCAGATACAGGCCTCAATTTAAGGGTGGTAACCTGTTTCCAGGTTGCCATATGAAAAATAGTGGTAACCTATTTTCAGGTCCCCATAATTTTGACTAATATTACATTAGGTTAATAATTATGCAATAGGTTCCCACAGGTTACCAGTGTAGAATTCATGGTAACCTGTTGAGAGGTTACCATCAGCACTCCTTAAATTGAGGCCTGGGATAGAATACATATTTGCCTAATTGCATGGCCATTTATTTCCTCCGTCTAGCTCCTTTCATTTTCATAAACGGCAAAAGAAAAAATAATCATAGCACTTGATCTTCTAAAAACTAAATCCACTGCCATATTTAGAACACTCTCGTGCAATTCTGATTCTCGTGCGTGAGGCTATCTAAATTCAATATTACAGGAGTCAAAAAAATGAATCCACTCAGTCGACCCAGTCGCTTAGAGAGATGAAAAATCCCGTAAATTACCTTTTTCAGTATGTGCCTTCTATTATGCTTGATACCGATAGTTACAATTTTACATTTAAATGCAGATAATGTGGCAGCCTCATCAGGTTGGGGAAATGTTGAAATTGACCGCATTCCGCCCAAAAGGCCTGATTCCACCCAGTTTGGGTGAATGACGTCATAAATCCTCACCCCAATTAGGTTGTATTAATCGGATAAATAACTCAAATTATGAACTGACCACTTTTGGCGCTGAAATAAGGGACACGCTTTCTCCGATTCCATAAAATTTATGACGTACATTTGCTTATGAATTGTGCAGGAAAGTGGAATACTTACCGGTTTTTCGCTAGCAGATTAGATTATGTGTCTGTCAATTTGATTTATTAGCTAGGAATTGCCTCTCAAATCCTGCAATTTGCGCATGACCTTGACATGGAATTATGCCATCACATGCCATTTTCATTTACAGAATAAATTTCACCGAATATGTCATTTGAAGCCATGTTTAATTTTTGAACTATTAAAGTGGCTAATTTGAATGATTAGTCACATAAAACGAAGCAATAAGTTGCTGTATAAATCATGGAACAATGCATCCTCGCGGGCCAGTGTAACAATTGATAGGTTACGATCGATACACTGGCTTGGTTTAATAGTTGCCGATAGCAGTTCTGGATATAAATAGCTTGAGGGGTTTCCACTGAACCGAACCAATCAGTAAACGCGCTGAAGCAGCTCATCAGGCCAATTCACAGCGAGGTTTGAGTTTTGACTGGTTTGAATTTCATCGCTGGCCAGACTGCCTTTGAAGTTAGGCTGAAATCAACACGGGTGTCAAAGCGAAAATCACAAGCTTCAGATACCGATGTGCTTATTTAAAACAACCACTGGGGATGAAATGTATGAGACTGTATAATATACGCAACGACTCGAGAACTCATCCGAATCACCAACTAGGCCGATGAGCATATATAGAAAGGTGGTTCAGAAGATAAACGCTGTGGCTTGATTGAGGGTTGGGACAGATACCAACTTTTCTTTGCATAATCTAGATTTTATTACAGTACTTCCATTTGTAAATTAGTATTTTGTAATTTATGGCTCACAGGAAAAATACTTTTTAACTGATTGTGATACCCGAGTATCATTTTCAGATTTCATCCCCCGCGCTTGTTTTGAATTAGTAATGTCGGTATCCCAAGCCTGCGGTTTTTGCTTTGACTTCCGATGTCGATTTCAGCTTGATAACAAAACAGTTGCGCCCGCGATGAAATTAAAATCTGTCACATCTCATACTTCGCAGCGGATTGGCCTAATCAACTAGCTTAGTGCGTTCATTGATTGGCTTGATCTAGAGGCAACCCCTTGATCTATTTATATCCAGAACTCGTATGGGTAACTAACCAAGCCAGTGTATCAATTCTAACAGATCTATAGAGGTACAGGACTATATCTCGATCGAGGTATATTACCCCGATCAAGGTATAATACCTCGATCAAGGTATTTTCCCCAACCTGCTCAATAAGAGGAAGCATGGCGCAGTGCAGGAAAGATCGAAGAAATGACAACTTGGCTAGGGGTCCATAGAATTACCCAAATGAACCCAAATGAACCCAAATGTAAGTTATTTTACCCAAATGAAGGCAATATGTACCCAAATGAAGCACATACTAGCTTCATTTGGGTACATATTGCCTTCATTTGGGTACATATTGCCTTCATTTGGGTACATATTGCCTTCATTTGGGTAAAATGACTTACATTTGGGTTCTTTTGGGTTCATTTGGGTAATTCTATGGACCGCTTGGCTAGCATACACCCGGCTTTATCATGCAACAACAATCAAACAAAATCAATAACAGTAATTTAGAGATTCCCTGTTCCTTTTCTAGAGACCATTTTTTACACTTACTCTTCGTTCTCATCATCTGTGGTGTTCGATTTCGAACTTGAACTACTCGGACCAAAACAAACTTCAGTGACGTATGGTGCATCGCTGATGGCTTCATCCACTTTGTAAATATCCCGGCTCTCTACTGATGTAGGGGGTTCGTAAAAAGGGTTTATATTCGGTAACTGGGCCATATTTTCAAAACCACAAACTTTTTATCCCCGCATTTTTGTGGTGCGATGAACTCTGCTTTTTACAAGCCACCATATTGTTTATATCCGGGCGTCGGAAGTTCATTCGCGCAGACTAAATTTATCTTCATAGATAGAAGATTTGGACACGTGCGCGGCAGACGGGAAGTTGTCTCGTTTTCTTTATCCACCATCTTTTGAGAGACAAATTCGGCGCCCATACCCGAATGAGGAACAAATAGGTTCTCAAATTATGCTACAAATGACATGGAACGAAAAAACACGTGTGATGCATTTCACTAGCCGCAGCGTATGCGTTGTTCACAGACGTCACCGCTGGCAGGGATGGCACCAGCTGGTCGGACACTACCGAGATATGCCGAAGGAAGCCTGCAACCACCGAACGGGGTTGTCTCCCATCGTCTGAGATGACACAACCCTGTTTGGAGGTTGGAAAGCATGGTTTGAAAGAGGCAGCACGTGGTCCTTCCGCGCTGTCAGAATGGCATTTGTGCTGAAATTCGCCAAAACCATACGAAACCACTGGAAGAAATCCTGCTTTTTGACAGGTATTTCAGTCTATGGAGTGAAATATGCAAGAAACAAACACGACGACGAGCAAATTAGACGAGCGTACTGTGATGAAGCTAAAGAATATGGACATCAGTACATTTCATTGACTCAGAAGCCAAAGAAAATTTATGTATTTCTCAATCCAGCTGCTCAGGGAAATAATGGTAGAAAATTGTTTGAGAAAAATGCTGCCCCATTGCTTCATTTGTCAGGGTTTGAGGTGGTATTGGTGAAGACGGAATATGAGGGGCAGGCCAAGGATTTCATGAGTGTGTTGGATATAACAGACCTCCATGCTGTGGTGGTGGCGGGAGGTGATGGCACGCTGTCAGAGGTGGTTACCGGCATTTTAAGAAAAGGAGACCGGAAGTTTGAGAAAACAGTTCCCATCGGCATTATACCTGTTGGTTACACTAACCGGTTTGCTAGACATTTCTTTGGTTATGGCCCAGAGAAGAATGAAGTACGTGCAATTTCTGATGCGGCCTTGGCCGTCGTTAAGGGGAAAACCAAAAAGGTAGATGTCCTCTCTATTCATAGTGAAGAGGGCAAAGCAACTTATGCTTTGTCTGGCTTGGAGATGGGGGCATTTAGAGATGCTGTGGCCCGAAAAAATAAGTACTGGTACTTTGGTCCACTCAAGTATCGCTGGACATACCTTCGAACTGTCATGAAAGAATGGCCTCCAACCTTTATTGGGAAACTGACCTTTATCCCTTCTGATGCTGAAGTGAAAACCAGCAAATCAGAGAAAGTTGCAAAACCAGCACCACAGCAGGGATGGAGTTTTTGGAACCTGTTCTTCAGGACACGACCACCTTTAAACCAAATTGATGATGACGATGATGATGATGATGATGATGATCTGAACGATTTTTCTGATCTTGAGGTCAACAGAGACCTGAATACTGTTGAATTCACAGTGATGTCAGACATATATTCAGATGCTGCTGATGGACTTAACAAAGCTGATGTCAAGCGGGTTGACATAGGGATAGGACCATCTGAACCCAGTCGCTCTGAACTCCTACAGGAAGGGTGGAGTAGGATCAACAGTGAAAATCTCAAGCTAGGCACAGACACAAATCAGCATATACAAGCAAGGAGACTTAAATTCGTACCTGAAGTAGCGGATGGTGAAGAGGCCTGGTTCACTATTGACGGTGAACACTATGAAGCTAAGCCTATCGAGATAAAAGTTCTGAAGAATAGACTCAAATTCTACTGTTTACAGGATTGTAACAGTTGATGAAGTTCCATTGATTCATTGGTTTCAATTTATTTTTGGCCTTGGAGTATAAATGAACACAATGCAATGACAAAATTGAGTCATCACCTGTGAAATGCTGAAGAACTTTATCATCTTTAGAATTATGCAGCTAAATCTGATGTCCCAACTGCTCTCATCATCTTGGAACAAAAGCATAAGATGATTGCTTATTTTTTTTTTTTTTTTTTTTTTTGCATACCATGTTTGTTTTGTGATGCATGTTTAAAGAGAAATAGCATCTTTCTTTGCTAAACGTCAAACAGTTCGAAGAACCATCTTCAGAGTTGCTATGGTTTGGGAAAATTTGTGTCAATCGGTGCTAATGACATTTTGCACATGTAGCATAACTTGTACATACTTGAAACATAGACTGAAGTACCTTCATTTTTATATACAGGTCGTATAATGGGGAAGTTCGTTATGAAGGATCTTCATTCCGGGAACACTGTGTGCAATACAGCTTGTTGGGGTAGCTTTTCCAGGTTTAACAAGGTTCCCTACATGTAGCCACCTATTGTTTTCCTTACATGACGAATAGGCTGTATAACGAGTTCTGTCCAACCATCTGTCCATTAACTGTCTTTGATGTGCATTTCTTCAGTTCCATGTTATGGATTAACACCAAACTTTGGATGTTACCCTTAGGTATAAGAAGAATCCTATTTATTGTGAGGTCAAAGGTCAAGGTCACAGCACCCCAAAACTGAATCTAGTTTGACTGATTATATTCTTAGGTAAGACTCTTCAGAGTTGTCTCACTGTAAACCATTTGTCCTGTAGAGTTGTCTTCACTGTTTGCTATGAAACATCTGCATTCAGTTAAACAGTTTATTCAGTTGTGAAATTACCCATTTACTAATTTAACTTTTAACTGAGTGAGGGTTCCTTTTCATGAACTTTATTTCTGATTATTAACTCAAGGACAAACTTTGATACTAGCACCCATTATGATTTACTTCATCAAATTCTTCACATTTTTATTCCTTCATGAAAATGTTTCTCACCTGAAAGGAATATATTTCAGGGAAAATTAGTATTTTCTTGTGTTGTCTGACCATTGTCGATTCCTGAGGGGATATGCGAGCTCTTATTTTTAGGTTAAAGGGCTGGAGAAAGGTCAAAGCCACCTTGGTCAGACCAGAATTGTGTTGTCGCTGCCATATCTCCAGTTAAGAGATGTGCATTATGATCATTTGAGGTATACCTCATTGCAGGTAATTGATTTTGATTGATTATATTAATTTGTTACATATCTGTCAGTTTGTTTTTAAAATTTTATCGTCTGTGTCATTACCGGACTCCGGATTTGGAATGGATTAGTGCTAAACTTAGGGGTACACCTAATCTTACATAGAATAATAGTGATGTCAAAATGTCAAAAACAAGGTCAAAGCCATGGTTGTCAATGCTTTGTCCATTATAATATCTTCCTGTGTGATAGCATTCCTAAGCCAAGGCCCTTGTTTTATTTTCTGGGACTGCATTGTTTCTGTCTGGCAATGGCATTGCTTTTCCTATTGGGTACAATTAATCCTGTCCAGTCCATTCATGTAGAAGTAGAAATTATCCAGTATTTTCTTGTTTTATTCATTCTAGACACACTCACGGTATTATTTGATAACAATACTGGTCACTGAATGTCGATCTCTCATGATGCCTATTCTGAACATGATAGAAGAAACAAATTCTGTTCTGTGTTCATGGTTCTGTTCTGTGTTCTTGGTGTTGGATGTCAATATAATAAAATTTGTAATCTTGTTATCAGATAGCTGTGTTCCAGCATTTTCATCATCTGTTGTCGAGAAATAGTATTTGACTGCCTGTAGAGATGTGTGGTTCATACTCCATGTAAGAATCACGAGACAATGCATACAATAGCCAAGTCTGGGGAAAACAGTCATCTAGACTTGAGCATTTTCAGCTGCACAAAGACTTGACCAATAGCTGATCTGTGATGTACGCATGTGCACTTGGGATAAGATTTTTGGAATATGTGGATCATACGTGGTCCAAATGTCACTGTGTCATGTGTGGTATGCTAGTGAAGCGATCATGGTGTACAGAAAGACTCCGCATGCTGGGGCGGGGGTGGTTGGGTGGGTTCAGGTTCCTGTTGCTTCAATGCATTTTGCTGAGAAGCAACAGGAACTTGATAATGTGATGTCTAGCACTGTAATATCACTTGTCTTTATTGCACCATGTGAGCGTCCTGTCTGTGTCTTGTGCGCTGTCTCGAGTGTTTTATAGGGTGGATGGAGGGTGTTTGGTTCCATGCTGCTTCAAAGATTTCTTCTTTGAAGTAGCAGGAAGACAACTGGGCTGGGTGGTGCTTAGTTGGTTCGTCGTGATATAGCTGAAATATTGTTGAAAGCGACGTTAAATCCTATTCACTCACTCACCCCGCTGGGCTGGTGGCATTGCATCCTCTCCCAGGTGCTTTGCACCACCCTTCATTTACCCCTGTAGGGGGTCTCGCCATTTTTGCAGGATTCTTGCAGAAACCAAGAATTGTTCTATCTAACCATGTCTGTTTTACTGATTACGGAACGTATATTTATCTTCGAATACACGTAACAGTTATTCAATACATTTCAAAATGCCAATGCCGCTTGGTTTGAAGGTAACTTTTTATCAGAAGATCTATATGCTGTGGAAAGATAAATCAGTGAATATTGGATGATATAAATTCGCCCAGTCACCATATTGGTTAACCATGAAGACAGATGACCCCGGGTCAACTCCGGCACAGTCCGTGAGACCCTGGTGGTGCTAAATGAAGAGATGCGAAGCATAACGTAGTAAACATTGATGTGTAACATTGTGTGCATGCGAACTCGGGAAGTAGTGGAGAAGGGGAATTTTTGGATGCATGCATGCACACTGGTAGTTTTGGAGAAAGGACATGTTCTGTGTGGGTTGTAGTACTGATGGGACCAGCGGATCTGCGAAATGGATAACTGAGAACAATAGGAGAGAAAGACATTTGGATTTCACTCGAAGAGACACCTGAACCCAGTAATAGTGAGTGAGGGGAATAGGGTTTAATGTTGCTTTCAACAATATTTCAGTCATATCATGACGATCCAACTAAGCAACACCCAGTCGAGTTGTGTTCCTGCTGCCAGCCAGTAATAGGTCAAACTGAAGGTTTCTAAGGAAAGTTCTCATACTTTACAATATGATAGTGGTGTTATCACAGTGATACACAAGTGAGGTGTTTCCAATGCCCATCTTCACGCTAGTGTGACACCCTAACAGTGAGGAGTAAGATCACACACAGATCAATTCCCCATATCCTTAACACCTTGATGCGATAACGTGAGAGAATGAGAGGTCAACAATTAATTGCATATCCCCTCCATAACCTCCTATTTAAGCTGAGGAAGCTCCTTAGGTGTGTTTACAAATTGTATTGCCCATGCGTCAAGACACCTCATCGGTCATGCTTGCTCTTGTCCAATCAGAAGCCATCATTTGAGAAACTGATTTTGTATTGCATCAGTCATCGGTCATGGTCGATCTCTGGGCAAGCCAGGATACCGTGGAAGCATCATTCTGGAGCAGATGTTTGACTATGTTTCAGGGCCTCAATGGGTAGATACTCCAAGTGGTGCTTGGTTTTCATGATGGCTTGGTGCATTGGATCAACCTTCATTCCAAAGGGCTGTACTTTTCATAGATCACTATGACTGCTTTAGGAGCATATACGAATGTATGCCTGTTGTATCATGTTTGGTGTCTTCAATAACCACATCATGGGAATTATTAGCCGCTGTTATACGATCCCAAAAGGTGGGTTCCTCTTCCCCACACAGAAATCCCTGGAACGTAACCTCACTGAGAGTGGCCGAGTTTTCAGGCTGACTGTCAATGGGTAGGCTCTTTATACTATCAGTTGCTAGACTCTCCGAATCAGTGGCTAGACTGTCTTAGCAGTTGCTGCATCATTATCCACACTATTGGGTAGAGTCTTAGTATCTGCAGGTGCTTCCGTCGCCTCGGTGTCTTCGTGCCCATGCGTATATTCTTATGGAGCCGCATCATATTTTGTCTGGTAAACATTTGTCGGACTATGCACATTTTCCGTTAGGGCTTCTTTATGAACACCTCAACAAAAGTCAGTTCCCCTCAAAATCTAGCCTTATATTTCCCAAGACATTTCCTGGATTGCGATGAAACTTCACAACACATCATCGGGCTGACCATGCCGATATTGAATATTCCGTAGGTTATTTCATGTCTGAATGAGCATGCGCAAAATTCAAGTCCGCTGCATTTCAAAAGTTACACAAGAAAATTTATCACGATATTTCGCAGGCATACGGTCACTTAATCACACAATTGACACGTTACTAAATAGCCAAGTTTACATGGCTTCGTTCGTTCCTACTACGCTATGCTTCCTTTTACTTAACTTACATGTACAATCTGGGACCACACGCCTCGATGGGCCGTACGGCTCTATCCAGCAATAAACTAAACCTCTCCATTCTCTGTCCACTTAGTTCGGCAAATAGTTGGATTGCCGTGAATAGCTGATCAAACATCAACGGCCACTTGAATTCTCCTGAGTACCACCATTATCTTCGCATGGGTCACCCAGAAGAAATTCAACCGGCCGTTGATGTTTGCCGGACTCGATAAAAGCAGTGGACAGAGAGTGGGGAGGGGTTGTTTTATTGCCAGATAGAGCCGTACGGCCCATCGAGCCGTGTGGTCCCGGAGTGTACATGTAAATTCAGTAAGCGGAAGCATGGCATCGTAGGAACCTACGAAGCCATGTAAACTTGGCTAGTTAATAAGTATCACAAAATTCAACAATGGTTTATACCGCGTGTATCAACCACAGCAGCGTATCACCTGTCGCTATCAAGCTTGCCTCGTGTTGATAAGGCGAGTGATCCGATGTTGAGCCATGTGACTGTCAGTATGTCGGCACCTATTCCCACTTCCCTTATATGTGTTGTAATTACAATTACGGTGCTAGGGGCCGTGTGGTCATATCATCCAAGTTGCCACATGAACAGGCACAATAAAAGCGTACCTGAGATACAACACATATCACGAATCGTTAGATTCTTGGTATGTGCTTTAGAATAGGTTAACCAGAAGACTATTCTGTGAAGTCATGTGACGCAGTCAGTATGTCGGCACCTCTTCCCACTTCCCTTATATGTGTTGTAATTTTTTCCTGTATATGGCGAGATTCTGCTGGTGGACGTTTCGTCCCCGAGGCCCGCCCCCTGTACAGACCTTTTGGTCTTTGATATATGTTGGCATTTGTGGGAAGTTGATGCTGGGTCGACATCGGGCCTTACATACTAGTCTTTTGTGTTAATTGCCGTCATTTACATCTGACGACGATACAGCTCACCAATCTCCAATGTACGAGTTGTCACAGCGAAACAGCTCACCAATTACCAGTATACGAGTTGTCAGAGCATTTCCATCATAGCTCTAGATTTGTATCTAATACCGCTTATGCCGGTGCTAGGGGCCGTGTGGTCATATCATCCAAGTTGCCACATGAACAGGTACAATAAAAGCGTACCTGAGATACAACACATATCATGAATCGTTAGATTCTTGGTATGTGCTTTAGAATAGGTTTACCAGAAGACTATTCTGTGAAGTCATGTGACGCAGTCAGTATGTCGGCACCTCTTCCCACTTCCCTTATATGTGTTGTAATTACAACTTTCAGAGCTTGACCGCTGATAGGCTACGTCCCACGGAAGCCTGAGTGACGAAGAACCTACCCTTTGGAAAAGTATTGCACATGAGGCTGTTAATACTCCTGCTGATGTGATAAAAAATGCAGGACAGGATAACTTACAACAGCCCTACATTCAAATGCGCCCCCAATTCATCAAACCGCTATGGCGGTCCATGAACAGTACAGCATGCTGTCGCTTGAAATGAAAGGCGAACTCACACAGAGATCCATCATGAAGAACAAGCGTCAGTCGGAAGAGGATATGGGGTTACCACCTACAGAGGCCCTAAAAATGCGCAAACAGCTGTCCCAGGACATGTTGCCATTACAGTAACCTGGACTGTCCGAATATGCGTAGGATAAACGGATAAAAGCGAACATGGCCGAAGATTGACACAACACCAAACACCAGTCGAACATGTTGAACGTGTTAATATTTCTGTCATCTCATTGCGTCAAACCGTAGGGATAACTGGTTGGTTTAGAGGACAATGCGGAGAGTTCTAGTGGATGTAGGGCATTAAAGCCTAACGGCGGGTGTTAATACAAGGGTTGAGAACACAACCGCCACCACAACTGTTCCCACCCCCTCCTCCACCACCACCACACACC
This sequence comes from Hanleya hanleyi, assembly GCA_036873755.1. Lineage (NCBI taxonomy): Eukaryota > Metazoa > Mollusca > Polyplacophora > Lepidopleurida > Hanleyidae > Hanleya > Hanleya hanleyi. The sequence goes on from JAVTVY010004491.1 coordinate 35,175, forward strand.
ACCACCATCTTCACCATTTCCACCACACGCACAGACACACGCACGCAAAGGTAAGTAGCTGGACTCAACATGACCCACACATATGCGCGTATCATCCCAATCTGTCTATACCCGATAAGAATTTTAATAGGATAACCCACACGGCCCATTTGGACCATGGATGATCCACCTGTTACCCAAAACTGCCACATCAAATGCCCGTTTTCTATGCTACTGATGACGTTATGGAGTTTTTCGAGATTTAGATATTATGAAATCCTTTTATTTGTTCCCTAAAATCACCAAACCCACCTAAGTTAAATCCCATTCTGCCACATTAATAGACAACATTTCCACTAATTTCCATGAAGATGACCTGCGCTCCAGAATCATACTCTCCGACATAACTGATCAATATTATTTCTCTCCGTTGAAGCATGAATTAGAGAGAAATTGCTTTCTCTGGTTGGTGTTATGTGTTTATGTACAATTGTTTTGTTTAACAATAGTGCTTGACCACAGGGCGGTGTTTCTCGACCTGAGATATGTATTAAACTAAGAAGTTGTATTGAAGTCTTCATTCAGCACGACTGACTGGGACCGTGCTGTTAAATTTTTCTCTCCTACGAAACCACAATGGATATTACAACTGTGGCGGATATTTCTACGACTTGGAACGACATTCTACAACAGATCAAGAACCTGGAGAATGATTTCGACAGCAAGTTTCTGAATTTAAACAGAATCTCCAGTTTTTCAATCGCCAGGCTTTCAGCAGAAGTCAGTACCGGTAGTTTGAAGAAAAACAAACTATATATTTGGAAAAGAGCTGGAAACAAAGAACCAGTTCGAGTATATCTCAGCTATAGAGAACAGGTTGGATCAACCATACATGTGTGCGTTTGATAACGGAGACGCTTTGCAAGTCTGTGAAAGTCTGCTGACTACACTCGAAAAGCCAAACCAGCTCCTTTCTCGGAGCATCCAATTCGCTCAACGACCGGTGTTTAAACCTTTCTTGGTGACCGGAACTCAATCCTGGTTGCGGCCAAATGCACGATATATCGGCGCATGCGTTTCCTCCCGAGGTTTTTCCTACCAAGGCTTGCCATTTCAAGCATCAGGTCCAGGTGAGTGGTATATAAAGCGCTTCTGGGATCTTATTTAGGGGCGATAACTCTGTTTGAAGAATTCCTGGTTATCTCCCCTGATTCTACATTTCTGCCGCTAAATAAGACTCCAGAAGCGTTTTTACTACATATCAAATTGACGTCACGATGACGTCACATTCGGTCAGGTGACATCCGGATCACAGGTTACAACTGGGTCAAAGGTCACTTCCGGTCACGTGACGGCCCAGCAGCGGGACGCCGCCACCTTCTTCTACCCCATAGGTCCATTCTGGCGCACTGGACAATTTAGTCCCAATGGGGAACCCACTCATGGACATTTGCGGTATGGGGTTTGGATCCTTGTTTTCTCGAGCCGTAGAACACGATGGGAGGGGTCTCGAGGCCATGCGTTGAATTTTTTTTTGAAAAGCAACTGCGTGCATACGCACTGGGCAAGTAGCGCTGAGGAGGTCTCGCTTTTGACTACTTATCAAATTAAGGTCACTATAACGTCACATCCGGTCATGTGACATCCGGATCACAGGTCACATCCGGGTCAAAGGTCTGATCTCCGGTCACGTGACGGCCCAGCAGCGGGACGCCTTCACCTTCTTGTACCCCATTGGTCCATTCTGGCGCACTACACAATCTTAATCCCAATGGGGAGCCCACTCATGGACATATGCGGTGTGGGGTTTGGACCCTTGTTTTCCTCATCTCGAGCTGTAGAACACGATGGGAGGGGTCTCGAGGCCATGCGTTGAATTTTTTTTTGAAAAGCAACTGCGTGCATACGCACTGGGCAAGTAGCGCTGAGGAGGTCTCGCTTTTGACTACTTATCAAATTAAGGTCACTATAACGTCACATCCGGTCATGTGACATCCGGATCACAGGTCACATCCGGGTCAAAGGTCTGATCTCCGGTCACGTGACGGCCCAGCAGCGGGACGCCTTCACCTTCTTGTACCCCATTGGTCCATTCTGGCGCACTGCACAATCTTAATCCCAATGGGGAACCCACTCATGGACATATGCGGTATGGGGTGTGGACCCTTGTATTCCTCATGTCGAGCTGTAGAACACGATGGGAGGGGTCTCGAGGCCATGCGTTGAACTTCTTTTTTAAGTTACCGCGCATGTGCACTGTGTCCAACTGGATGGGTGTTGGGTGGAACTGACGTCATTTTGCGCATGCGAAGTAAAAAAAGGGTATTTGAATGGACGTTTTGGGGGTCTAGCAGGACCCATAGTGGTCCGATTGGGCCGTATGAGGTGTCATCGTGAAGTATTCGTGGGTGCCCATCCGACTGGACTAGTGCGTCGTCCGTTTTCAACATTCTGCGCATGCGCAGACAGGGTGAGAAAAGGGCATTGGAAGGGGCGTTTTGGGGTCGAGGTGGACCATCCCTGGTCCGAATGGGCCGTGGGAGGTATCAGTGTGTAGGGTGGATGGGTGGATGGGTGTGGGGTGGGAATATCGCCTATCTGCGCTCAGTAGAAAAAGGGTATCGGAATGGACGTTTTGAGGTCGAGATCGACCCATATTAGTCCGATTGGTCCGCGTGAGGCCT
>JAVTVY010004492.1:0-38047 GCA_036873755.1 Hanleya hanleyi
ATGTGGATATTGAGAAACTCAAAATGTCCTTCGGAAGAACTTGATGCTAATGGTCACATACCGTACAGACCAGTATCCACATGGGATTTCTCGACTCTCTATACTACAATCCATCATTACGACCTTACTGAAGGTCTAAGTTCATTAATAATATCTGTTTTCAAGAAAACTGGTCGTAGATATATTAATGTCGGAAACCATAAAGCATTCTTTAGCTCTACATACAAGAGATATCATTCATGGGATGTTTCTTTGTTTATAGAGTTGCTTGAATTTCTCATTAAAAATATCTATGTTAAATTTGGCAACAGCATATAGATGAATATGACTATATGCAGGCGCTTCCAAATTGGAGCGATATGCAAGAGTGGTGGAAAATTGACGACGCCTGGCGACTAAAATGCAACCATATGACAGTTCAGGAAAATAATCCGACACCCAACATTCACACCGGATAATACGGTGGATTCTCGAACGTAGCCTTAGTATCTCAGCCGAGCTTTTATTGCAGATGTTCCTGTGGAGACTATGAAGTATGTGATGACAGATCAGCTCAAACAACTCGTCTGATGTTAATGGATGAGCATCATGGACATTTGATGGAGTAAACGCCTTAACATGGGGAAACCTGGTAAATGCAAGATACCAAGAAAAACAAACCTGTAGAATCCGACGTCGAACGGCTTAAATTTCCCACCGAAACAATAAACCTACATATATTTGTCGAGTGACATGTACAGAGGGCGAGCCTCGGGGACTACACTCTCAGAAATATTCAGGTGAAAGTTCTGAACTGATCAGGTTGTATATCCCCAACTCAATTTCAAGGATTTTGGCTGAAATTCAGGGCTGATTACCTGAATGAGAGGATTTTTCCTGAAATTCAGGCACATTTATCACCCTGATTAGTAAGTTCCCGACCCTATTCAGGTACGCAAAATCCCCTAATATTCAGGTAATTTAGCTTTAATTCATGGTTGATATACCCGAATTTCTGGAAATTATCCCTGGTTTTCAGGTAAAATCCCTGAAATTGAGTTGTGCATGTGCAACCTGATCTATTCAGGATTATTCCCTGAATATTTCTGAGAGTGTAGCAGTCCACCAGCAGAATCCTACCAAGTACAGGTAATAAATTGTAGCGATATGCAAGAGGTGGGAAAAATTGAAAAACCGATCCATTCAAAGGCCGTTCCTTCTCATTCACCAAACGCTATATAGACGATCTCCTCACTGTGGATAATGTCTATATAAATGACGCAGTGAAGGATATAGATCCACCTTCACTGGATTTGAAGGAAACTACAAATAGCCCTGCAGGCACATCATATTTAGACCTATAGCTCTATAAAAAAAATGAAGCGAGCCTTCTCTCTCGTCGACTTTATGACAAAAGAGATGATTACAATTTCGATTTCGTAAACTATCCGTTTCTGCACAGTAATATTCCGGTGGGACCTGCATATGGCGTATAGATATCTCGCCTAGTAGCATTTGCTAGATCCTGTATTAAATGTGACGATTTTAATCAACGTCACAACACATTATTGCAGAAACTTATAAAACAGGGCTATACCAGCGCCTCCACTTAAAGTTTCTCAAATTTGGAGATACATATCCCATGCTGATAGCAAAATACGAGCGTAGCGTGCAAGATCTATGGCGTTACGTTTCGTAACTTGTGTCTACTTCCGCTTAACCCGGGCCTAGGGGCCGTGTGGGCCCATGTACTTCAAGATCCTCACTGTGCTCATATGAACAGTCACAATCAAAGCGTGACTGAGATACATCATTCTCTAGATGACGACTTTACCACGAATATTATGGATTAAGAATACTTATCATCGATACGGATTTGATATTTTTGGGTCATCATGATGTCTTGCCGACATCTTTGAAAACTGTTAAACGATTCTCTCTTGCAGGAAAGTAGCCTATGTATATGTATACTATGATTGTCTTTTTGAATTTGGTATTAATACTGTTACATGGAATATGGAATAGGTGTTTGGATTATGAACGCGGATATTCTTTAATGGACAACGTCTGAATTATGAATGACGGACCAGACGCTTGTAATTATATGAATTGCAGGGTTTCCCTCATCCTCCACATGCAGGCCCGCATGCTATTAACCACAGAGTTGTCAGACGAACCATGTCTATGGTGGTGTTCCTCAACTTGGATTGGTCTATTCATGTATTTCGTCGCAATTGTGGTTGTGCACAGTTGTCACTTGAGAGCTAGACCCAACCTCCTGACAGGGTTGTCTCCCATTATGCTAGATGAAACACCCCTGCCATCATTCACTTAATATTTATCCCGGTACCATAACATCGAAAGTCATTATTCTGAGAGTCATTATCAACCAACTAAATATTAAGATATTTTATTTTTTCAAAAATGTGAGTGAGCATTTTATTCCGAACAAAAAGAATCCCCTGAATAGTTTAAAAAAATGGTGATATTTCCATGTAGCGGATGCTGCTTTCTCTGCAAACACCCCAATCCCCACCCCCTGGGCACCGAGCCCTACCATCTATCTTATATACTAAGCTTCGCCCGATCACATACCTATATATATTCCGGTAGCTCACATCTCCCTATTTATTCGACCCAACCGCTACCCACGGGAGCATGTCCTCACCTCCGGGACACCAAGTCCCAGCCTCTATCTCATAAAGTAAACTTTGTCCGACCCCATATGTCATGCAACATCACCCGCTGTCTCCAAAAGTAAGCTCCGTCTTTTGAGAGCTTACATCATGTTACACAAGTTTATTCAATGCATTGCCCGACCCCATATCCTCATATTTCAATTTCTAATTTGGTATCTCTTATGTGTGATACCAACCTACTATTAGGTACGAGATGCATTGTATATACACACACACATGCCGAATCGCCTACAGTATATTCCTTTATAGTAATAGTTTGATAACAGTATTTTATGTGTGGACACTTTCTTCCTTCATTTTTCAAAGGAGTGCAGACCCTTCTTGAACTCGTGCGATTGTGGCTTCAAGTGAACTTCCATCAAAAACAAATAACGTCCATCTAGGTTTTCATGTGCGAAAATGCCTCATTACAAAATAATGACAGGCATCCTTTAAATACGAATTATGGCAGGCTAGGCATTTTACACCATGGTATATATTATTTACAGGCATCCTGTAAATATGAATTATGGCAGGCTTGGCATTTTACACCATGGTATATATTATTTACAGGCATCCTGTAAATATGAATTATGGCAGGCTTGGCATTTTACACCATGGTATATATTATTTACAGGCATCCTGTAAATATGAATTATGGCAGGCTTGGCATTTTACACCATGGTATATATTATTTACAGGCATCCAGTAAATATGAATTATGGCAGGCTTGGCATTTTACACCATGGTATATATTATTTACAGGCATCCTGTAAATATTTTATACCATGGTATAAAATGACGAATTGTGGCAGGGATGGCCAACCATATCTAAGACAGATAGGGATAATTCTGACGTCATTGTGACTTCTAAACTTTCCTAAACAAAATTCTAAACTTTTCCCATTATTTTCGTTCTCTAGTCGAAACCATGAGGTTTATTTTTGTACATAAATATTCATCCAGTTATGCACAGGTGACATTTCCTCGACACCCACTATATTTCCGGGAAAACTGCTGTAGCCACCTTATGCCCAAACGAATTTTCGGCCTGCCATCCATGGGTTGACCCACATACCCTACCCGTCCATGCTGTGTGGGCAAAGTTGGACAGGTCGAGTTGCAAACGGGACGACCAAATTGCTCCATCGGCTTAAAGGCCTATTTATACTGAGCGCGAACGCGACCGCGACCTCGACCGCGACCACTGCTACTTTCCGCGCGAATCATCGTTCGTACTAAAAGCGGCGATACGCAGATGAAACTGGCGCATTTACGATTTGACCATGTCAGGCTACACATCATCAGACAGCGACGTCATATGTATGCCTTTTCACCTCGCACACTGATTGGGTAATGCCAATCGTTCGCGCGAACTGTTCCTAAAAATTCGCTCTGGAGGCAATGTCCACGGATTTCCGCGCGAACTAAAATTCACCCGCGTTCGCGTTCGCCGTTAGTATAAACGACTTCACTCAAATAGCAGTACATCAATCAAATGCGATCGCCGCGTTCGCGGTCGAGGTCGCGGTCGCGTTCGCGCTCAGTATAAACAGGCCTCTATGGCGGAAATTATTGGTAAACAACTGAGGGGTCCTGCTCTAAACACAGTTGTGTAAGGAAGTCTATCCAGGATATCATATCTAGGGCACATAGATAAAGAGAGAACTTGTGCAGCACAAGTCTACAGGAAGCAAGTGCCAATATATGTACAAGGACTTAAAGGGTTCTATATTGATGTTGGCTTATGTCCTTATCAAGATACAGTCCAGACATAAAACCTCAAGTGCCTAAGATTAAAGGGAAGGAGTGAAGGATAAACCTAGATCAATGAAAATGCTGGGTCACGTAACTGATACTACCAACATGGTATCAACTATTAGTAGGCCAAGTTGGATCAAGAGCAATTTCGGATAAGTTATTTCCGCTGGAACTTGAGCTAGAAATTTCATGCAACGAGGTATCGGTCTGCAGCAAGCGGAATTTCTGCCGGGTATACGCTAAACCACTATACAATCACCACGGTTGACTTGTAATTTTATCAGTTGATGTTCTGATCTATACCATCAAATGCTTTCATTCAAAGTTTAGCAAATTCTGTGCATTGACGGCAAAATATGATCTTCGAGTGAGAGATCTCTGGCGCTAGGTTTCATAACTTAACGTTTAACTTAACATTATGGAACGTGATAAAAAAAGACATGGATTGTAGCGGATTTTTACACCATAACCATGTTCTCTGTTAAAGCGTCTGTGTGACAACCTTGTCTTATTCATGCCACGTTAGTGTGTTGACAGTATACATTCATATCTCGGTCCTATTCAGCGTGAATAATTTAAGCGGATGGGGAAGGAGATTGAGTCATGATATTAACCCGCCATTTTCCAGAATACCGACAGACTGAAATCAGAATTAATATTCCGAAAAATGATCAGTGGTGATAAATGATTAGTCAAGAATGCAGATGGCATCACTGATGGAAGAATAACTTATAAAACAAAAATAGCTTCGGGATGTAAAAAGCGCAAATTATCTAGCCTAAACGTCAATAATGGGCCGATGTGGAGAGAGACCTTCCAAAGTTTAAAATTTCATATCTAGCCTGACTTCTGCTCCAGAATTAGTGACTAATTTTATCCGATTGAAAATCGATCTATTAAATTAAACATTTCAGTTTATTTTGACCTTGCTGTTCTGAACAAAAATGATGTGTTCTGATCAAATTTGATTTATGAGTATTTATCAATTTTTGTTGCAAGCTCATCGATGTAGATTGAAAATGTTTCCAATTTCTTCAAAAGATTAAAATATCAGTCCATAAAAGATATCTATCAGTCTATAATACCAGACATCAGAGAGTATACTTTCCATGTTTCACATTAACTTGAAACGAGTATATGATCTAAAAAGTTATAAATACCTTACCTCTTCGAAATCGCCATCAGTTGATATCGTTGAACTTCGAGCGTTTGTGGGATTCGATGCCCGAGACTCGTCCGCAATCGCTCGCAAAACAGCGGCGGTCACATGCGCGGTCAAGTCCTCTTCCGACGACACCGGTGTCAGCTTAAGGTATTTCCACTGGAGATAATATAATCTAAAGCCACACCAAAACCGACGACGTCACCGGTTTTCGCGACTCATTAGCATACTATTAGCATACTGTAAATGGGATATCTATACATGGCATTTCTCAGTTCAGGGTTTACAAATCCTGAGTTAGATGAGGACTGGATATATATATACCCCAACAACACATTTTGAAATATTTATATATAAGTAAGATACGTTACCTCGGATATATAAATAAGAAATCGTTTGTCAGGAATATATATATATATTGTGGAGGAATTTATATCCCAGAAATAACACAACGAGAGATATATATATCTTGAAATCTAAAATAGCTATTTATAAATTTTTCTCGGATTTTATTCGCTGATATAGGATTTAAAATTGACTAAAGTCAGTGTTTATTTCACGCTCGTTTTTTGCAAATTTATATATCCGACTGCTAAATACCCGATATTTATATATCCGACTACTAAATACCCGATATTTATAAATCAGTAGATTAAATCAGAAAGTGACAAACGGCGCCTCATATGATGGAAATGCTCTGACAACTCGTTTACTGGTGATTGGTGAGCTGTTTCGCTGTGAGAACTCGTACATTGGAGATTGGTGAGCTGTATCGTCGCCAGATGTAAATGACGGCATTTAGCACAAAATACTAGTCTGTAAGGCCCGATGCCGACCCAGCATCAACTTCCCACAGATGCCAACATATATCAAAGACCAAAAGGTCTGTACAGGTGGCGGGCCTCGGGGACGAAACGTCAAACAGCAGAATCTCGCCATATACAGGTAAAAATTACAACACATATAAGGGAAGTGGGAAGAGCTGTATCGTCGTCAGATGTAAATGACGCCATTTAGCACAAAAGACTAGTCAGTAAGGCCCGATGTCGACCCAGCATCAACCTCCCACAAATGCCAACATATATCAAAGACCAAAAGGTCTGTACAGGGCGCGGTCCTCGGGGACGAAACGTCCACCACCAGCAGAATCTCGCTATATACAGGTAAAAATTACAACACATATAAGGGAAGTGGGAAGAGGTGCCGACATACTGACAGTCACATGACTTCACAGTATAGTCTTCCGGTTAAACTATTCTAAAGCACATACCAAGAATCTAACGATTCATGGTATGTGTTTATCTCAGGTACGCTTTTATTGTACCTGTTCATGTGGCAGCTTGAATGATATGACCACACGGCCCCTAGCACCGGCATAAGCGGTATTAAATACAAATCTAGAGAGCTATGATGGAAATGCTCTGACAACTCGCTTACTAGTAATTGGTGAGCTGTTTCGCTGTAACAACTCGTACATTGGAGATTGGTGAGCTGTATCGTCGCCAGATGTAAATGACGGCATTTAGCACAAAAGATTAGTCTGTAAGGCCCGATGCCGACCCAGCATCAACTTCCCACAAATGCCAACATATATCAAAGACCAAAAGGTCTGTACAGGTCGCGGGCCTCGGGGACGAAACGTCCACCAGCAGAATCTCGCCATATACAGGTAAAAATTACAACACATATAAGGGAAGTGGGAAGAGGTGCCAACATATTGACAGAGCCACAGGAATTCACAGTATAGTCTTCCGGTTAAACTATTCTAAATCACATACCAAGAATCTACCGATTCATGATATGTGTTGTATCTCAGGTACGCTTTTATTGTACCTGTTCATGTGGCAACTTGAATGATATGACCACACGGCCCCTAGCACCGGCATAAGCGGTATTAGATACAAATCTAGAGAGCTATGATGGAAATGCTCTGACAACTCGTTTACTGGTAATTGGTGAGCTGTTTCGCTGTGACAACTCGTACATTGGAGATTGGTGAGCTGTATCGTCGTCAGATGTAAATGACGGCATTTAGCACAAATGACTAGTCTGTAAGGCCCGATGTCGACCCAGCATCAACTTCCCACAGATGCCAACATATATCAAAGACCAAAAGGTCTGTACAGGGCGCGAACCTCGGGGACGAAATGTCCACCAGCACCAGTCCACGCCCACCGAGATCACTGATTGCCGATTCAGTGTTTTGTTTGGTGTCCATCCCACTTTGTGCAAGCATGCGCACTCGATGACCACATCAATCATTTGGACACCCATCTCCTACACCCTCGCTGTGTTCTGGCAGAAGTAGTCATCGATTTTACTATGTTGGTGTAAGCCTAACTGAACAGACAAGGAAGCCTACAAGCAAAGAGAAATCAATGGCGAAGTAGCATTCTTGTTGCGCGTTTCGCCCCTGTTAGCGCACCATGAGAAAGTCCTCATAATCCTTTGCAGATATGACGGGTCCGGCGTTGCATCTTCCACCGTCCTGGATTTCCTACAACGAACGAGCGTAACAAACATCCCCATTCATCGACATTGTTTCTCTGGATCTCTTGAAGAGATGTGACAGTGGATTAGAGTGCGATCTGGCTTCACCACAACAATATTCACGAGCCAACAGATCGCTCGCAGAAGCAGCAGCTAAAGTGGCTTTCCATCGCCCGCTGCTGGAAACTGACTCCGTATCTACATCCTCGAGCATACCCATTAACACCCCATGGTCTATTGGATGGTTCGTCCCCAAACGTGCCATCTTCAAGAACGTGACTCATGCCTGTGTTAGTAGAGGATGCAGCCAACAACAACGCCAAGGAACTTTATCGATGAAACTAATAATCTAGCAATAGCCTAAACACGACACTTCAGAACTCTTGTTCAGGGAAAGGCAGCTCTCTTCCTCCGACCTTAGTAGCTTACTTGTTTTTGTGCTAGGTTGGAACGACTGCCCTAATGGCTTTTCTGGATATAATAGGTGAACAAGGAGTTTTACCTAATTTCCTTAGATGTATCAAGCTGACCTTGGTCATGATCATGGATGGAATGATTGTCAGAAATCGTTTCTGTAACATTGATACTTGTCAATTATATGGATTCTTGCAAGATCATAGGTAAGATTTTAAACCTACCACAATGATTTTCGCGAGAACTGCTGTAACGATCTAATATGTGTACACGCCCAGCCTAAAATTTCGGATGATAGAGGAGCGTTACATTTTGGCATTGTACTCCATATTCAATTAACCTGGTGTGTGATTTTAATTACTAAGCCTACTTCTACGATTATTAGGAAGTCTATATAAATTTTGAGCTCATTCAACTTATGTGTAACATAACAGTATCAGTAGTTTTAGGCTCTTCTAGCCCGCATGCTTGACTATGCCCCCGTGTTGTAGATTTCGGCATTTCAGCGTGTCGCTGGTAAGAAGTCATGAGTTTACTCCTTCATGTGTTAGTTGCCATATTTCCAGGATATTCTTAGTTGAAATAAACAAATTAATGACGAAGCTCATTGTAAAACGGTAAAATTTTCGTAAAAGTTAATGAGTGTGGACTATTTTTGGGTCGTTCTCTTAAGGTTGAGTTGGGCTCACTAGTTGCTTTGTTGTGAGCTTCATACACTTTTTGTGGGATAGGTTTCTGTAAATATTGTTAGTTTGACATAGAATTTAGCAAATGCTACTAGGTGGGATATGTATACGCCATATGCAGGTTTTTCTGGTATATTACTGTCCAGACAGGGATAGTTTACGATGTCGAAATTGTAATCATCTCTTAGCTTATATATATCCTTCATTGTGTCATTTATATAGCGATTATTCATAGCAAAAGGTTTGTCTATATAGCGCATATACCTGCTGTTTACGAGTTCTACCTTTTCCCGAATGTTACTTACAAAGTTGTCTGCCATGTATTGCTGTCTTCAAGTCCACTTCCATATTGCCACCGCAAGCGCCTATTTGCCAGTTTCATATAATTGCCTGTGTAACAGTAAGAAGCAGACGGTATTCTTGACAGGCTATGACCCCTTTGAGCACACGTGTGGGTTTGACTCGATGATGCCCCCGCCACCTTCCATAGGGCCATGCATCTTGTTCTCCGATGGCTTACTTGGACTGAGGTACATGTATACCTTGATGATATCATTGTTCTTGGCAAGAGTTTTCAGAAAGGATTACAAGGCTTAGAATATGTCTTTAAGCGATGCTGTTTATACAAAATTAAGCTCAAGCTGTCCAAATGTTTGCTCGTTCAAATAGAGGTGAGGTTTCTTGCTAAGCTGATCAGTGGTTCTGGAATTTCAGAAAGATTTACAAGGCTTAGAATATGTCTTTAAGCGATGCTGTTTATACAAAATTAAGCTCAAGCTGTCCAAATGTTTGCTCGTTCAAATAGAGATTGAGTTTCTGGCTAAGCTGCTCAGTGGTTCTGGAATCTCTGTGGCACCAGGCAAAGTTCGAGTCGTCAAAGATTGGCTGGTTCCTTCTGACAGGAACAAAGTTTTCTCATTTTTATGATTAGGTCATTTATCACTGGGGTCACATTCAAAGGGGGTTCAGGCGTGAATACCTGCCTGTACGAACTTGTTTACGAGAAGGGTCTAGTTATCTGGTTGGGTTTATTAGACAGCCTTTGGTAGGATAAAACAGGTACTTACTACTGTCCCATGTTTGGCTTATCTTTTGCCAAATGAAGCATTCACATTGGATACTGATGCTTCTGATGCATCATCTGGTGCGGAGCCTTTCCAGATTCCGGACGGGACTGCTAATGTTTTGCTTTGCCAGTCATGTTCAATGAAATCTCAGCGCCGATAAGGCACAACCAGAGAAGTGCTGCTGGTTTTTCGACACATTGTTTTTTACCTAGACGTCGTCTCCGTACTGATCACAGCAGCTTAGTCTGACTGATGCGATTCAAGCATATTGAAGGTCAGTTAGCCCGTTGGATGGAGGAGATGTTTTAATATGACAGAGAGATTATCCATCTGGAAAGTTGTAAACACCACGCGGATGGACTGTCGCGTATCCCACATAATATCCCGCCTTGTGACTACTAAATATGCAGTTTCCACCCCAAATGGACTACGTTGTGGCGGTTACAACTACTGCACAGAACTCACAGCCAATGGTGTAGGTTTTCTGAAGATGTTGATGATGTCACCCTCGTTGCAATTGGTATTTAAGACCTGACCATGCAGACTGGATCTTCAATACAGGAAACAGATGATCCGCCGATCACCAGTAACTGGATGGAGTGATATTCTGCCGGGGACATGAAACAATTGCGGCTCCTGAACCATGATAATGAGCCTATCATTGGTTGGCTTGAAATCATGAGACACTAACCACCTCTACCCTTTACCTTTGTAACCCTGATACCAAAGCATTGAGGCTTTGTCGCCTTCAACATCGTCTTCACTCCTTGGCACTTGTGGAATATTTGTCCAGCATCAAGGCTATGCCTGGTAGTCCCTAAGGGCTTACCAACAGAATAATTCCATCTTTTCCATGATGTGAAGACAGCTGGACTTCTCGAAAAACAGAAGATTCTTGATCGATTGAGGCAGTCTGCCGGATGTAAGAACTATGCCCAGTCATGCACAGCATGCAGTCAGAGCAACAAGTCCAACGTCAGACCAAGGACAGCCCGGAATTCCTACCATTCTGGATACCCGATGGAGCGAGTTCACCTCGACATGTTGGGGCCATTTAACACAAGCGAGACTTGCAACAGATATGATTGATGGTGATTGAGCAGTTTAGTAGGTGGGTCGAGATGGCAGTCATACCAAAGCAATGTGGAATTCAGGTCGCCCATAATTTTCAGGTGCACTTTGTTGTCGCATTTGACTGCCCATCAGAAGTTCATACTGACCAACGCGGAATTTTGTTAGGAACCTTGCATTTTGCGATGTGTTTACGATCTCTGAAACAAGAACAACACCTTACCATCCCTCATCTAGTGGATGGGTAGAACAGAATTGTTCTTCCGATGATCAGGTGCTACACGAAGGAAAGAATAGAAACTGGGACAGTGGTCTGCCGCTCCTCCGTTGTATGGATGCAATTGTCACTGGGCTGACTGAGTTTAGCCGGATAATCAATGGCATCGTCGTCTGCCTCCGCTTCATTGCTAGGTTTGGATATTTGTTCATTGGGTTCTGCCGCCGCTTCACTCAGGGCACGAGCCCACCCCAAACGGTGTAGACAGCTGGTAGACAGTTGGTCCACAATAGGCACCACTTTCTCCAAGGCCGTCCAAAGATCGGGGTCTAAGGTGAAGTCTCGCGTAGGGTCCTGGTAACGGAACAAGCGTGGGAAGAAGGGTCCACGGTGTACGTAGATGGCATTGTTTATGTGGATGAGATTTCCTTCGAGCTCACCGCTCAACACCCGTTTAAACTTGGTCCAGCCATCACGGTGTATCGTAACCGTATTCGATACGGTCTCAGCGCGCGCCCAGCAAACATCTCCACGATCTTGGAGATCGGTGAATGACACACACTCTGACTGTCTCTCGTATTTATGGCCAGGTCCCTCGGTGACATGGTTGACCCAATGACGAACGGTGAATGACGCACACTGTGACTGACCCTCGTATATATCGGTTGCACATAAGCGCATGTGTAGCGGCTCTGAAGGGCCGTTCTTTTTCTGTCGTTGTCATTGCCACAGCGTCAGGGTCAATAGGGCAAAGACCATTACTAGGCCAACGAGCCGCGCTCGTGGTCGATAGTCCGGGCATCAAGGATGGCTGTCATAGTACAGTAGTGGTGAGTGATAGCACACCTCTCCATCGAGTGCACTCCGTAGAGAACCGCTTCTGTGAACTCTTTCAGGATCTGGCGTCGCCCCTCGTTGTCGTCGCCATCTGCAAACATGGACCGAACCACTGCTCGGTAACCCGTGAGTGAATTAACTACGCTCGCATGCTGTAAAATGCGAGTCGCATAGGGCTGGGTCTCCGTTACGGCTCTGCAACCGTAGGAATGGGAGTGTGGGATCCAGCGGGACGTGTTTTATAGACCATATCACACATGCGCGCCTATGCGTAGCTCTACGGGGTGTAGTTCGTGATAAGTACTATTCTGATTGGTTAGTCCAAAAGAGAGCAACAACAACAACAAAGATTACAGGTCAATCCTTTTATTATACCAACGTAACCTGCGCACTTCCGGTGATACCGCGCAGGCGTGCGGCCGGATAACCCGCGCAGGCGTGCAGCCGGGCCCGGGGAAAACCCCAGTGGGAAACCCGGCTCCAAGGTCACGCACGATCTGACGTAACACATGACGTCATCCAAACGTGCCCGGATGTTGAAAAGTGCCCGGATGTTGAAGGTCAGTACATGTGAGTACATCCCAGGGTCCATACATGCATTCCAAGCATTTTCTCGGTGGGACTACTTTCTGTCCGCGGAGGCAGCCCGCATCACCGCGTAGGAATACATGCCTCATAGAGATTGGAAGTGACGTCATACACCTGCGCACCTAACCCCAGCTACAGGGCATATTGACGCTCATTGACCTCTGATCACGTGACCTTTGCCGGAACTATAGAGGCCTTGACCTCTAGCGGCCTTCACGAAAGTAGGTCAACTTTACCGAATATCCTGTGACTATACTACTGACGGAAACATTCCGGGCATTGTACGAAGCTCTTGTGCAACATCAGTAGTAGCTCCCTGTAACTGGGTCGAAAATATCCAAGACGATTCACAAGAGCGACGTCATTCCTACTGTTTGTTCGTACTAGGGAACATTGCACGTATATAATTAAACGTACGCAAAAGGTAAATGAGATAACGTTTTATTTCCTCCCATCGTGGTATTTGGAGTTAACGTCCCATGACTCAAACCTGCAGTGTCAAACTGACTTCATCGAGAGAAATAAGGCATTTCATCAAATTGGGACGCTCTATAGAAATATGAGAGTACGGAATTTTCTTCGGAGCCAATTTTATACACCAAGACAGACAAAACGGAGAAAATAGTTTTACATAACTTTCGTGCTCATATGACTTTCACTGTAGATGCAGTGCGATTAAATGTTATACCGAAACATATGTCAAAGAGAATGAATCACAAGAATCAAAGGAATGGTGGCCGAACCGCGCCATTTCGATATATATATATTTTCAGTTTGGCTTGAATCAAAATACCACAGCTCGACCACATTATGTACGTCTCAATGTTCGTCTCTTTGGAAGAGATATCATTCATGGGATGTTTCTTTGTTTATAGAGTTGCTTGAATTTCTCATTCAAAATATCTATGTGAAATTTAGCAACACAATATATCAGCAGCATATAGGTATTCCAATGGGTACTAATTGTGCACCCCTGTTGGCTGACCTGTATCTGTTCTCTTATGAATATGACTATATGCAGGCGCTTTCAAATTACAAGCGTCTAGTCCGTCATTCATAATCCAGCCGTCGTCCATTAGAGAATATCCGCGTCCATAATCCAAAGACCTATTCCATTTTCCACATAACAGTATTAGCACCAAATTCAAAAAGACAATCATAGTATACATAAACATAGGCTTGTTTCCTGCAAGAGAGAAGCGGTCAACAGTTTTCAATGATGCCGGCAAGACATCATGATGTTCCAAAAATATCAAATCCGTATCGCTGATCAGTATTCTTAATCCATAATATTCGTTGTAAAGTCGTCATCTAAAGAATGATGTATCTCAGTCACGCTTTGATTGTGACTGTTCATATGAGTACCATGAGGATCTTGAAGTACATGGGTTCATACGGCCCCTAGCCCCGGGTTAAGCGGAATTAGACACAAGTTACGAAACGTAGCGCCATAGATCTTGCACGCTACGTTCGTATTTTGCTATCAGCATGCGATATGTATCGCCAAATTTGAGAAACTTTGAGTGGAGGCGCTTGGTGGAATAGCCCTGTTTTATAAGTTTCTGCAACAATGTTTTGTGACGTTGGTTAAAATCATCACATTTAACACAGGATCTAGCAAATGCTACTAAGCGAGATATGTATACGCCATATGCAGGTCCCACTGGAATATTACTATCCAAAAAGGGATAGTTTACGATGTCGAAATTGTAATCATCTCTTTTGTCATAAAGTCGACGAGAGAGAATGCCCGCTTCATTTTTATAGAGATAGAGATCTAAATAAGATGTGCCTGTAGGGCTATCTGTAGTTTCCTTCAAATCCAGTGAAGGTGGATATATATCCTTCACTGCGTCATTTATATAGCGATTATCCACAGCGATTCATTCAAAGCCCGTTCCTTCTCATTCACCAAACGCTATATAGACGATCTTTTCGCTGTGGATAATCGCTATATAAATGACGCAGTGAAGGATATATATCCACCTTCACTGGATTTGAAGGAAACTACAGATAGCCCTACAGGCACATCTTATTTAGATCTCTATCTCTATAAAAATGAAGCGGGCATTCTCTCTCGTCGACTTTATGACAAAAGAGATGATTACAATTTCGACATCGTAAACTATCCCTTTCTGGACAGTAATATTCCAGTGGGACCTGCATATGGCGTATACATATCTCGCTTAGTAGCATTTGCTAGATCCTGTGTTAAATGTGACGATTTTAATCAACGTCACAAAACATTGGTGCAGAAACTTATAAAACAGGGCTATTCCACCAAGCGCCTACACTCAAAGTTTCTCAAATTTGGCGATACATATCGCATGCTGATAACAAAATACGAACGTAGCGTGCAAGATCTATGGCGCTACGTTTCGTAACTTGTGTCTAATTCCGCTTAACCCGGGGCTAGGGGCCGTATGAACCCATGTACTTCAAGATCCTCATGGTACTCATATGAACAGTCACAATCAAAGCGTGACTGAGATACATCCTTTTTTTAGATGACGACTCTATAACGAATATTATGGATTAAGAATACTGATCAGCGATACGGATTTGATATTTTTGGAACATCATGATGTCTTGCCGGCATCATTGAAAACTGTTGACCGCTTCTCTCTTGCAGGAAACAAGCCTATGTTTATGTATACTATGATTGTCTTTTTGATTTTGGTGCTAATACTGTTATATGGAAAATGGAATAGGTCTTTGGATTATGGACGCGGATATTCTCTAATGGACGACGGCTGGATTATGAATGACGGACTAGACGCTTGTAATTCCTCAGAGTGGATAGAGCTCGTGTGTATACATGCCGTGAGCTCGGAGCTCGTAGGCCTACTCTAGCACGTATCCACAGCACATGAGGCTGGTTCTGAGACGGTATGTATTGCTGTCCAACCAGGACAAGACCTTAATGGTCACGTTTGTACGTGTTACTTCTTCGACTGCCATCAGGGTTCGGAGCAAAAATCGCTGCCCAGCTATAAAACTTGGCCCAAGTTGGAAGAGCCATTAGTGTACGTACTTTAAGGTACCCACCAGTTGATGATCCATATAGTTAGGAATCTTTTGGGGTAACGTACAGGGTGCGTTGGCGTCTGGGGTTTACAGGCGAAGCTCCACAAATCCGTTAGCCACACACGCCTTCGAATTTTTGGCTGTTGGTCGAGTGCAAACGGGCATTAAATCCCAGTCCAGGCGTTATCTTCACTGCGCGCCATCAAGAAACTCATAGTACACTTTGGTTTGCGATAAAATTATCAACTGTCGAAAGTTGGTTCGTCCTCATTAGGCTCTAGTTCAACATTATCATTCTGTAAACGGATCTAACGGGTGGGAGTCGTCGTACCTTCGGGTGATCATGTCGAAGTATTTTCATTTTAGACATTTTCCTAATAATTTTCATCGATTATTTGTTTATCACTCCGTATATCCTCCTACATGTAAGTTTAAGATTATTCATAAACCAAAGATAATGTGCTAATATTTGACATTCATAATAAAATTGTGTGCAGCTTCGCATGATTGTCAACGACTTGATTCTCAATTAGCAGACGGCTCTGGTGACAACTATACTGATTTTTTTACCTCGATGTCTTGTCGGGACTATAGAGAACTGTTGACCACTTCTATCTGCTCTTAACCAGTTATTTTTTATATTCAGATTTTATTTTGGAATTATGCAGTAGTTTCAAATGAGGAACCATCTTACAGGGGATTTCATAATAGATTACCGTTTGTGGCCGATGTGATGTTTAGAGACACGCTTTTTTGCTCTGTCAAGTGTGAAGTTTAACAGTTTTTTTTGTGTCTGAAGTTGCAAACTTGCAAGTTATTTTCGACTGTCATGCTTATCTTTACTTGGGTGATGGATTTTCAAACAGCCACTCAGTCAGTGAGAATCATAGAAACACACCAAATAAAATAAACCTGTTATTAGAAGTTTGCGACTTCAGATAGAAGGTGCAAAGTTACATGTGATGTTTTGATTCCGTCTAAGAATGTAATTTCTCGTCACTTAAAGATATATTGGTAAAATGTTATGAAATCCTCTGTAATATTGTTCCTTCTTCATAGCTTGATGTATTTCATAAAAGTTTCTGAGCTGTAAATTATGTTGTAATCGATGAATTTCAGTATGAAATTTCTGGCTACATTACTTCAACAATAAAGGAACATTTGGCTTCTGGATGTTGGCTTTTGGTTATGACTTTTGAATCACTTGAAGAATAATGTGTTCAGATCAGCTGGAACTGTCAAAATTATCAAGGTCGTTCATAAACTCAGGTGCATATCGTTCAGTGTCATACATTCTATATAGTCCATTCATACGAAGTAAAAATGCTATGGGATCGTCTCTGGGATGTACCAAACTTGAGGGGATAAACAACCAGGCGAATTAGGTACCGGTATACTTCTTATTTGACATACTATGTCCATGCGGTTTAATTCGCAATCGGTCCTAAATTGGTTGACGTCAGTCTGAAGCAATACAGTCACTTTTCAATGATTAACTTACACTATGATTCATATTGCGAGAGCTATACTTCCAGCGAGTTCCAAGAGAGAAATATTGCAGCTGCCACATTCGCGATGTAACAAATTAAAACATAAAGCAGATGGTGTAGAGAATTTAATTTACCAAGCCATGTTTGCAAAAGATACTGCCAGATTTTGAAGCCCAGCCAAAACTACTTCACGAGGAGATTCCACGACCACGGTTCGTCAAACAATCTGATAACAGACGATAATCGGCACGATAATTTCTTTCACACATTTGATAAATTTGATAACCTCAACTCGACGATGCGTTAATACATGTGTGCAGTATTCGTCCAGTAATGTTGACATCGCCAGGGAAATGAAATGATCACACGAGAGTACGACGACTCCCACCCGTTAGATCTGATTACCGAATGATAATGTTGAATTAGATCCAAATACGGGCGAAACAACGTTGGACAGTTGATAATTTGATCGCAAACCAAAGTGTACTATGAGTTTCTTGATGGTGCGCAGTGAAGATAAAGCCGGGATTGGAATTTGATGCACATTTACACTCGACCTAGCGCCAAAAGTTCGAAGGCATGTGTGGCTAGCGCATTTGTGGTGCTTCGCCAGTGAAACCCAGACGCCAACACACCATTTAACCTGAAAAATTCCTAACTATGCGGATCACCAACTGGTGAGTACCCTGATGTACGTACACTAATGCCCCTTTCACATCGGGCCAAGCTTTATCGCTGGGCAACAATTTTGGCACCGAATCCGCCATTTTTACCCGATGAATAACGTTGCCGACCCGAAAGTTCCAATTATTTCGGCAAAACCCCGAGAGTTCCAATGATTGAATCTCCAGTGTGATATCGACGAATCACTATGACACAGTCAAGACCGCTTTCGTCGCTTCCATCGCTCTATTTGTTCTGACGCTTCTGTCAAATGCCTCTCAAACGCACCTGCTGCTTTTCAGCGCTTATGCAAAGATGTTTCGCAGGGAACTATTCAAGTATCTTTTCGTTTAACTTGATGACATAATATTCATCTCTAAGATCGTTTGGTTGGAAAGATCGAAACAATCCGGGCATTGTACGAAGCTCCTGTGCAACATCATTAGTAGCTCCCTACAGCTGGGTTGAAAATATCCAAGACGATTCACAAGAGCGACGTCATTCCTACCGTTTGTTCGTACTCGAGTTGTCAGAACATCGCACGTATATAATTAAACAAACGCAAAAGGTAAACGAGATAACGTTTTATTTCCTCCCATCGTGGTATTTGCAGTTAACGTCTTAAACCTGCAGTGTTAACTGTCCTCATCGTGAGAAATAAGGCATTTCATCAAATTGGGACGCTCAATAAAAATATGAGAGTACGGGATTTTCTTCGGGGCCAATTTTATACACCAAGACAGACAAAACGGAGAACATAGTTTTACATAACTTTCGTGCTCATATGAATTTCACTGTAGATGCAGTGCGATTAAATGTTATACCGAAACATATGTCAAAGAGAAAGAATCACAAGAATCAAAGGAATGGTGGCCGATCCGCGCCATTTCGATATATATATATTTTCATTTTGGCTTGAATCAAATAGCACAGTTCGACCACCATATGTACGTCTCAATGTTCGTCTCTTTGGAAGAGTTCCTCAGAGTGGATAGAGCTCGTGTGTATACATGCCGTGGGCTCGGAGCTCGTAGGCCTACTCTAGCACGTATCCACAGCACATGAGGCTGGTTCTGAGACGGTATGTATGGCTGTCCAACCAGGACAAGACCTTAATGACCACCTCTGTACGCGTTACTTTGTCGACTTTCATCAGGGTTCGTGCGTTCAAATGAGTCTTGACATCCCAGTGGTTGAGGCCTAGCTGGATGATTGGTGGCTCGAAGAAGTTCAGGGTGAAGTTGTTATATTTCAGTCGGTTGAAACAGGGGTCCATAGTGTCTTCGTTAGCGCAGAAGGAGCTGTCAATTAGGATCTGCTCACCTACAATATAGCATGAATAGATGCAGAGTTTGATATTGATTTCCTATATTTCAAAACCCAACCAAACGTACTGTAGTAGGGCCTAAACTACCGTACATTTTATATACATATGAAGCCATGGTTAGATCCCTTGCTGTCTCCCTTGTTGTCCCCCGCTACTTAGTAGGGGGGGGGACTTAGAAACACCGGTGTCCGTAATTCCGTAAGATTTTCTTGTCCGGACAATAACTCATGAATGATTCAACCGATCAACTTCAAACTTGGGGTGGGTCTTGACATTGGCCAGAGGACGGTTGGGATTGTTTTTCAGCAATGTGCGTAATCCAATATGGCCGCCGTCAGCCATTTTAGATTATAAGCAGTTCGGTATTAGATTTTCTTGTCCGGACAATAACTCGTGAACGATTTAATCGATCAACTTCAAACTTGGGGTGTGCCTTGACATTGGTGAGAGGGCGGTTGGGATTGTTTTTCAGCAATGTGCGTAATCAAATATGGCCGCCGTCAGCCATTTTGGATTATAAGCAGTTGGATCTTAGATTTTGTTGTTCGGACAATAACTCGTGAACAATTTAACCGATCAACTTCAAACTTGGAGTATGCCTTGACATTGGCGAGAGGACGGTTGGGATTGTTTTTCAGCAATGTGCGTAATCTAATATGGCCGCCGTCAGCCATATTGGATTATAAGCAATTGGATCTTAGATTTTCTTGTCCGGACAATAACTCGCGAACGATTTAACCGATCAACTTCAAACTTTGGGTGTGCCTTGACATTGGTGAGAGGACGGTTGGGATTGTTTTTCAGCAATGTGCGTAATCCAATATGGCCGCCGTCAGCCATATTGGATTATAAGCAGTTGGATCTTGTCCGGACAATAACTCGGGAACGATTCAACCGATCTACTTCATATGTGGGGAGTGCCTTGACATTGTTGAGAGGAGGATTGGAATTGTTTTTCAAGGACCGTGTGCTTGATCCAATATGGCCACCATCAGCCATACTGGATTTCATTGGATTTTAAGCAGTTTGATCTTGTCCGGACAATAACTGGAGTACGATTCAACTGATCTACTTCAAACTTGGGGAGTGCCTTGACATCGGTGAGAGGACGGTTGGGATTTTTTTCAGCAATGTGCATAATCCAATATGGCCGCCGTCAGCCATATTGGATTATAAGCAGTTGGATCTTAGATTTTCTTGTCTGGACAATAACTCGTGAACGATTTAATCGATCAACTTCAAATTTGGGGTGTGCCTTGACATTGGTGAGAGGACGGTTGGGATTGTTTTTGAGCAATGTGCGTAATCTAATATGGCCGCCGTCAGCCATATTGGATTATAAGCAGTTGGATCTTGTCTGGACAATAACTCGAGAACGATTCAACCGATCTACTTCATACCTGGGGAGTGCCTTGACATTGTTGAGAGGAGGATTAGGATTGTTTTTCAAGGACATGCTTAATCCAATATGGCCACCATCGGCCATACTGGATTTCATTGGATTTTAAGCAGTTTGATCTTGTCCGGACAATAGCTGGAGTACGATTCAACTGATCTACTTCAAACTTGGGGAGTCCCTTGACCTTAGTGAGAGGACAGTCATGTATTATGTTTTATGGATGTGCATAATCCAATATGGGTGCCATCCGCTGTATTAGATTATGTTAAGCTCATCAGCGATATCTTCATTTTCAAATCATACTCTTATCAATGATATGAGATATCATCGACAAAAAAAAATCGACCATAGAGGTCCATGGCCCCCGCAGCAGCAGCGCCAGTTATGGTGGATGTAACACGATGGTTGCGAGACGACTTTTGAGGCAAATTCACACAGCACGCGACACGATAGGTGACAAACTACATCGCTGGGCCCTTTTTCTTCGTTGCCATTCCCCAACAAGACCGATACGTTTGGGTCCAGGTTGCCAAGTCCATTAAGTTAGATAGTTGATCACCAAATGAGTCAGATATCGGTCAATCTCATTATTTTTAATTAAATTATATATTATATAGGCCTACATATTGACAGATGTTCAGTTTTGTAAATGATATTTTTCAAGGCACAGTAAATGTACATATGAAAAAAAGAAGTATCGTGCGTCTTAGATTTGGTTCCAATATTCAAGACCTCTAACAGGCTGTAGCTTTCGACCGAATATAGTAAACAATGTGAATAAGCAAATATTCTGCCAAGGCATCGTAAGTTGTATATGAAGAGTAAATCTGGTATTATCAACAATTTAGGGGGTGCAGAGCGGTGTGCTTCGGTGGTGGATAGGCCACCTTTGGCCCAAATCGGGCGTGCATAATCTCAAATTGACGCTCCTATGGTGTAGATAATCTTGAAACCAGAGCTATCCGGTCCTGTCCTCCCTACTTGGCTCTGGGACCGGGCTCAGCCGTACGATCGGTCACTGGCTAGCGCATAACCCTAGAATTCAAAACAAAACGAGGGCGTCTCTGTGGAGATCATGCCGAACGCGTCTGCGAGATGACATACTACATTCTTGCGAAATATTTTCCATTTTGACGTCATGACGTTATGACGCCGGCCATGCAAATGACTCATGAATGACGTTTCATAAGGAATTGAATATGTTCCAATGGATCCGGAAGAGGGCACCTGAACGAATTTTTCAATGTATTATGGGACCCACTTTCAGTGAGCGTGGTCCCAGGGGTTCGTTGGAGCGGCCATTTTCCGCTGATGGCGAGGTTGGTGGTGTAGACTACAATTTGCTTGATCTTGGTCGGAAGTAAGGTTACGGTACGCTTGCACAGTCGAGGAGTACTGAAGAAAGACGGCATTTTAAGGTTGCGCAGGGCGGATTGGACGACCTGGGGACCAAACACAGCCAAATTGTCACATGTTGATACCGTGTGGTAACTGAATGGTAACCGCAAGGGAGGGCCCGCAGTACCACTCAGTAACTGGTCAGTATTGATTGGATACCGTACAGTACCACAAGGAACATGACTGAACAGTACTGCATTGTAACTGAACAGTAATCAACCTGTTACTGTGCAGTACTGGTCAGTTACCACGTGGAACCAGGCTGTTGCTAACTGACATGTATTGCTCAGTTCAGTTCTGACCTGTGATTATCACACAGGAACTGTTCACTTACAGCTCAGTACCTACATGTATGGTGGGCCTTTCCATGCAGTACCGTTCAGTGGTGTACAGCTCAGTATATATGTCTGTGAAAAATTGCCTGTGTATTTGTTCCAAATGGACCGAGCCGGGTGTCCTCTTGCAGCTCTCATGGTGTATAGATGGTTTTACCGAGAGCGATGTCATGCTGCGCATGCTTAGTCAAGGAGCGGTAGAGAAGTGGCATGTTCGGGTGAACATTAGAGTGTTTGGGTGATCTAGGAACCATACCTAATCCAAATATAGCGTACATGGTCCCGCATTTAAGCTTTCGCGGTATACAACTCAAGTGATGTCTACGTGACTGTGACGTCATATGTGACGTCATTATTAATAGCGAAAGTGCAGAGTCGCTCGGTGCACACTTGAGAATGCCTGCCTATACCCTATACACTAACCCCATATAGGTGACTAATCGACCTTGAAGATGCATGTAGACCTAGAGAAGTCTCATGAACTCCGGCATGCTTGTGTTGTAGGTAGGGCACGGTGGACCTGTCTACTATGGTAGTTACCTCCCCTGTAGGGTACAAAGTACATATTGATTGAGTGAGGTACTAGTGATTGAGTGAGTGGTTGAATGAATGAATGAGTTATCTACCGTTGACTGAGTGGGTGACGTAGTAACGCCTAACGCTGGGTAGTGACACATACACACAAACCAACACACAGATACACACTATACCTATCGCCTTGTGATAATGTCTTATCACATTGACGGAATCAGATGAGAGAAAGAGAGAAAATCAACATCATGCCTACTTCGTAGTTCACAATTTATCATCCCATCCTCCACATCACACCCAAGACAGGGTAGCCGATATTGATGTGTTCATATAACAAGTGTGCTGTTCGGCTGTTCCAGTCCAATCAGAAGACGTCATTTGAGAATATCAATACTTGGCCATACCCGTTCGACATATTATCGGCCGTCCGTTCCATAAGTAGTACGGGTAGTCCAGGATACCGTAGGGGCAACATATTCTGGAATAACTGTCTACGGATTTTAACCGCATTTTGTAGAGCCTCTGTGGATGGTAACCCCATATTCTCTTCCAAGAAACGCTTGGTCCTCACAATGAAGCTATGCGTGGGATCTCTCTCCATTTCGAGCGGCAGTAGCCGAAACTGTTCATAGATCGCCATTGCTGTTTTCTTAATGTGGAGAGGCATTTGGATGTAAGCCTGTTTTAAGTTATCCTCTCAAGCGTCTCGACCACCGCAGCGCGGGTATCATTAGCCGCCGTCACAATACGATCCCAAAAGTTGGGTTCCCTTTCGCCTTCGCTCAGACGTCTTTGGGACTAGTTCTCTGCATCAGCGACCGAGCTAACCGTATCAGTGGATAGGCTCACAATATCACTCGGCGACCTGTCAGAATAAGCTGGTTCGCTCCCGGTATCTACATTGGCTTCTGGTCCCTCGGTCTGTCTGTACCCATGTATATTCTTCTGGCGTTGCATCATATCTTAGTGTCTGGTTCAAACTCGGAGCATGTGTGCCCCATGTTCACGGTCAACGTCGACTGTACACTTCTTTCGGTTAGTGCTGCATTTATGAACGTAACACAGTAACACCAGCCAATGTCTAGTTTAATACTTCAACTCCCTAGTGAGATAGTTCAGAAGTTCTGATTGGTCCAAACTATCATGTGATATCACATGGAACTGACACCGATTCATCGAAACGCAGTGACGCCTGTCAACGCCCATCGCTAGGTCATTTAACGTTCGTCTCAAGGCCCTAACGCCTATCTCAACTCCGTAACGCCCTAGCTTTACGCCTTAACGTCTACCTTAACTCCCTCTGTTAATGACATACCGCGGAAGTGACGTCATCGTACACTGATGTTTTGAACATTGTTCCTTGAATCTTGATGGAAGTTACGTCATCCCCGCGGGCATGTGCACTCGTCTGGTGGTGCCACCAAGCGATGACGTAACTTTCGGTCATTATAGGCGGAATCTCGAGGCGAGTGCAGATTCGCGCGGACGACGTCACTGGCTGCCATGACGCCACTTTCATCAAGCTTCAAGGACCAAATTTCAAAGAATGTTTCTGCGATGACGTCACTTTAGAAGTATGGCATTGTCACAGGGCGTTAAGATAGAATGTCAAGACGTTGAAACGGGACGTTAAGACGTTCAGATGAGCGTTAATGCATTGAGATGGACGTATTGAGATGAACGTAACGGCAAAAAGTGAGCATGGCCGAATACGGCGGGTTCTGACTGGACAAGAACAGACGACGATGTGTCAGATACATGAGCAATACACTTGTTATGTAAACATACCCATACAAGCTCCCCCAGCTTGGGTTTTATGTGATGCAAGAGATAATAAAATGCGGAGTACGCAATAGGCTTATTGGTTTTCTCTCTTTCTCTCGTCTGATGGTGTCAAGGCGTTAAAACATTAGGGGATCGGTGTGTGGGGGGGGGGGGGTGGTTCTTACTCCCCAGCGTTAGGGCGTTTCTGCATTACGGACGTGGGGCAACCTCACTCGTTCTCTCCTTCAGTGGTTGAAACTCTACCAATGTAGACCGACCCATCATACCCTACCCACAACGCCATCTTGCCTGAGTTCAGGAGTCTCGTGTCTTCCCTGGATACAATGCAGGGTATAAAAACGTCCATCGGTCGGTCGTGTGTGTTTCAAAATCCAACGTAACTGTCCATCCATCACGGAACAGCGAGATGATGGTCCGCTTCTTTCTAAATTTTGATTGCTTAGTCGCGACACGCCTCCGGCAAGAGAGGTCACACACTGATCAGCTGACCAATCAGAATTGAGAACGAAGCCCGCCATAATATCGCTGTTCCGGCATGGATGGGCAGTTACATTGGATTTTAATCGCCCGGCAAAGGTAAAAGATAATGCCACGGCACTGTAGCTCATCTGGCTGTAACGGGCAAAAATAGCTGTAAGAATTTTTTACTAAAGAACTTCAATAGATGAGTCTCTAACTTGTATTGCCCCCTCCCTGAACACTAAATGATCCATGCAGTAATTTCATGAGATTTCATAACAAAGTTTCACGGGAAATCCAAGACGCGACCATATTGGATTTTCGATATGGACCAAAAAAGGTATCTTGCACAACCAGACCACAAGATAAACCTGTGTACCCAATTTGACAAAGATCCATGCAGTAATTTCCTGAGAATTCACGATAACAAAATTTCATGGGAAAATTCAAGATGGCCGCCTGGTGGCCATATTGGATTTTCGAATCGGACCGGAAAAGGTATCTTGCACAATTAGACCTCAAGGGGAACCTGTGTACCAAATTTGAGAAAGATCCATGCAGTACTTCCAGAGAAATCACGATAAAGTTTCATAGGGAAATCCAAGATGGCTGCCTGATGGCCATATTGGATTTTTGAATCAGAGCAGAAAAGCTATCTTGCACAACTAGACCCCAAGGGGAACCTGTGTACCATATTTGAGAAAGATCCATGCAGTACTTCCTGAGAAATCGCGATAACAATGTTTCATGGGGAAATTCAAGATGGCCGCCTGGTGGCCATATTGGATTTTTAAATCAGACCACAAAAGATAACTTGTACAAGTAGACCCAAAGGGGAACCTGTGTACCAAATTTGAGAAAGATCAATGCGGTGGTTCCTGAGAAATTGCGATAACAAAATTTCATGGGGAAATCCAAGATGGCCACCTAGTGGCTATATTGGATTTTCGTATTGGACCGAAAAGGTATCATGTACAAGTAGACCCCAAGGGGAACCTGTGTACCAAATTTGAGAAAGATTCATGCAGTACTTCCTGAGAAATCACGATAACAATGTTTCATGGGGAAATCCAAGATGGCCGCCTGGTGGCCATATTGGATTTTTGAATCGAAGCAGAAAAGGTATCTTGTACAACTAGATCCCAAGGGGAACCTTTCTACCAAATTTGAGAAAGATCCATTCAGCAGTACCTGAGAAATCGCGATAACAATGTTTCATGGGAAAATCCAAGATGGCCGCCTGGTGGCCATATTGGATTTTTGAATCGGACCACAAAAGGCATCTAGCACAACTAGACTCAAAGGGGAACGTGTGTACCAAATTTGAGGAAGATCCATGCAGTAGTTCCTGAGAAATCGCGATAACAAAGTTTCATGGGGAAATCCAAGATGGCTGCCTTGGCAGCAATATTTAAAATCATATCGACACCGCATGAACAAATTCTAGTGTACTCATTGGGGGGAACATGCATGCCAAGTTTCAGCTTAATCGGTCAAGCGGTTTCAGAGAAGAAGATGTTTACGCACGACACACGACACACGACGGACGACGGACAATCAGGCCATGGCATTAGCCCAGATGAGCCAAAAATTGCACAAATTTACTAATTGGACGACGGGAATATATAAAGTGATACTTGTAGAATATGCTGATGTATTTTGTTTGACGGTAAACCGTTAATTTCTCGATTCACCCAAAGTGCGTTTCAGACCTTGTTGTAGTTTTATATAAAGCATGGGGTTATATATAGAGACCCCATATTTCGACACTTTACCGTAATACCACCGTCCACACCCCCAAAACTCTTGTTTTGTGGGCCTGTGAGTGTGACCAATCTGTCAGGTCGAAGGTCAACCCGTCACATTTCCACTTCGCACTCTCCCTCCGCACGATAATATCAGATGTGCTCTTCTTATACTACTACCATAACCATTCATGATGATACATAGAGGGTTAACACAAAAGAAGCCGTCATAGTTTTGGTTCACCAGACGACAGAAATAACAAACATGAGTAGACCCTGAATGAGCGGCCATCTCAACCAGTTTATATATAAACCGTTTAGCAAACACCAACCAGTTCAAATAGACAAGCGAAATTATCCTGAGTGACCAATTGCGATATCAAGAAATACTTTAACATAACTAGGTTATTTGGTGGTATATTCATGATTATGTTTGGCCATCCCTGCCACAATTCGTCATTTTATACCATGGTATAAAATATTTATAGGATGCCACAATTCGTTATTTTGTATCATGGTATAAAATGCCAAGCCTGCCATAATTCTTAATTATAGGATGCCTATAATTAGTTTGTTCCATATTTATAGGATGTCTATAATTATTTTGTACCATGGTATAAAATTAATTATTTTGTACCATGGTATAAAATCGCCAAGCCTGCCATAATTCGTGTTTATAGGATGCCTGTAAATAATATATACCATGGTACAAATTAATTTAGCCGTAAGTCGTAAAATACAGCTTCCTGATCCTTGCAATCAATGACATGAGATTTTACAAAGTTGGTGCCGAGCTTTAGCACCCCCCCGGCCCCCACCCTTTCGATTTGGCGGGAAATGTTCACGGAAGATGGCGGATCTCTCGAGGCTCAAATCGCCAAATCCACCGTCTAAAATTACATGCAGCTGTTGACAGTACAGAACGGCATCGCGAATTAAACACCAATTACGGTTGATCCTCCATGCCCCCAGTTCCCAAAACTAAATCTCCCCTCCACCATTAATATGTATATAGTTCGGAGGGAGTAAATCAATCTCTGGAGAAGGGAGAGAAAAACTTACCTTTTGGCAGTATACTTTACATATGATAGAGTGGAGAAAACTCAATTTCCATAGAAAGGAAAAAACCGTACGTTAGTAAAGCTCTACCTTCTATATATAGCGTTAAAAGATCACGGATAGAAAAGCTTACCCTTTGATAGTACGACAATCTGAAATCGAATTCAATAGAGGAAAGAAACTTCAATGTATACTGCGAAAGTATTGGGGCAGAAAACTTACCTCACAACAGTTTGACCATCCGAGAAGTATACATCCCCGTGGGGCTCCCGGGGATTGACCTGTTGTGTCGTTGTGCACACACCAGGTCATGGTAAGAATAGGCCTCAACCCCTCGGAGAGCTTGTCGTAAGAGGCGACTAACTGGGGCACCCGAGGGCCCGTTAAGTCCTGGGTGTTAAAAGGAATAAGACCCTACCCGTGTGGTTTCCCGGTGTGAAAGGAATAGGAGCCAAACATCGTGATATGAGGGGAGAAGACATACAACTCTACACTAATATATATAGTGAAGGTATGGAGGAGAGAAAACTTAGCTCACGACAGTGCGACGGCCTGAGTAATCGAACTTTACAGAAGGGAGGAAAGTCTACCCTTATTTATAATGTGAAGAGGTCGCGGAGAGAAAAACTTGCCTTTTGACATTACGACAGTTCGACTGATCAAATTTGATAGAGGGAAAAAACTCTAATGTATATTGCGAAGGTATGGATGAGAGAAAGCTTACCTCCCGACAGTCCGAAAGTGCGACAGTGCGAGTCACCGAACTTTATAGAGTGGGGGGGGCGGGGTGACTTATTTTATACCGTGAAGGGATCGCAGAAAAAAACTTACCTTTTAAGAGTACGACAGTCCGACACATTGTACTGAGGAGAGATAACTCTAATGTATATTGCGAAGATATGGAGGAAAGGAAACTTACCTCACGACAGTTCGACAGTGCAACAGTCTGGGAGACAGAAAAAGGGGAGAAACTCTACCTTAATATATACAGCGAAGGTATGGGAGGAAACTTACCTCACGACAGCCCGACAATGCGAACTTTACAGAGGGGAGAAAACTGTACCTTAATTTATACCAAGAAGACATGGGGGAGAGAAAAACTTACCTCTTGACAGTACGACAGTCTGACAGTTCAAATTTCATCGGGGGAGAAAAACTCACTTTAATGTATATTGTGAAGGTATGGAGGAGAGAAAACTTACCTCACAACGGTCATGTGACTGAACCGTATAGAAGGGAGAAAACTCTACCTTGATCTATACTGTGGAGAGATCGCGTAGAGAAAAACTTACCTTTTTACAGTACGACAGTCCGACAGATTGAAATGCTAGAGGGGTGAGAACTCTATGAAAATATTGCCTTGTTTTGAGGGGAATATGCAGTTTTGTTGCCCCGAGGATGTGCATATTGCCCGAGCCGCAGGCGAGGGCAATATGCACAGCCGAGGGGCAACGAAACTGCATATTCCCCTCACAACAAGGCAATAATTTCATTATTATATTTATCAACTTAACTCTGTGCTAATGTATTATCTCTCGAGGAAAATCATGTTTTATGTTTATTTTGGAAGAGCGCAATCCTTCTGAGTTGATTGCTTTCAGTGGGCAATCGCCAGCAACATTATTTTTTATGCACGAGGTTCCACTGATTCGGAGCTGCTTCACTACTATCGTGTAAATCTTGCAACGCACGTATAGTTGTTCGGTGCCGCTTGTTAGTTACTCCAATAATGTTCTTGGGTACGATTCTACTTACAATTAGATGGGGGGAGATCATTTATTTCTGCTGTGTTCTCCAGCTAAAATCAACTCGACGAACTGCTCCGTGATCGGCTGTTCGCAGCGCGACTGAGAGAACAGGGCGACCTCTGTTGTAATTATCTCCCTTTCGTGTATATTCCATGCGGGGTGGAATATGCAGTTTTATTGACCGGGGAATATGCAGTTTTATCTCATTACAATTTATATAGGGAGACACTCTAATAAATATAATAATATTATATATTGCCAGTGTATGGAGGAGATAGAACTTAGCTCACAACAGTGCGACATACAGTCAATATGTGTATAGTGCGCCAGACTGACAATGAAGTTTATATTACATTATACAAATGTAACTCTAGCTACAATCATGCATTAACTTTATAGAATTTCTTGGTTGATTAAATGTTTAACCAGTTTAGCCAGTGAGTAGGTGAGAAAATAAATATGATTTGACGTCGCTTTCAACTATATTTCAGCCATATCATCAGTTTAGAGATATGTCTATAGTCCATCAGACTAACTACACGTACCTCTATCTGCAATCACTCTCTAACTCTATAACATGTCTTCGTTAAACAAATTTTGAATAAATTTCGAATGCAGGTACAACTTTATTTCAAATAAAAACCTGAGCGGTTGAAGTCCCGACATTAAAAAGTGATTTGGCTTGGAAGCATAACGTCCAGTCCTCGATATCTAACTCTATAGTATTTCTTGGGTAAATAACTGATCATCTGGCTGTATTTTTTTTGTTTTGTTTTTTGTTTTTTTTTTGTAAGCCCTGGAACAGGCCACTGGGCATTTATTTACAATGACCACGATTTTACATATCCTTACATGCCCACATGGTCGAGGGTTTAGGATTTTGCGATACACATGTTCGTACGGGTTTTCTGTTCCAGAGCCAGACAAACAAATATATATACATAGAAAAGTTTAACTAGAACATTTATCATGCTGATACAAACAGGACAACACAGATACACAGAAACACACACACACGTGCCGCTGCATCCACAATCACAAATACACCAATTTTGGAAGAAACAACTTTTTACCGTACGCTATCTCCACCGAACTGATAAAAATAAAAGAAAAAGATTCATTAAGTCAATTATTCATAAGATACCAAAAAGTTAATACTGCTTAATGGTTACGCCAGGGGACCTCACTTCTGAGCGAAGATAGAGAGATTCTTATTTTTTGTATAGATATACCTCTCAATATCTCTGGTTCTGATCACAGTGTCCCTTAAACCATCGAAAGCAGGCTTCAGATTGTAATATCTACATCTGTATATATATTGTTTACCAAGTAACAGCAGGTGATCTTTAAGAACAGAACCTGTATTACCCAGGATTACTTGGGATCCGGATGGCTCCTCCATTTGAATTTCTACTTCATTTGACCATGTATGAAGATTGCTCCAAATTGCTTTCGAATAAATACATTCATAAAACAAATGCAGGATACTTTCTTTCTCTTGGTTACAGAAGGTACACATATCGGTATCGGTTTTACCCCATAATTTTAAAAGAGAATTGGTTACAAGTATTCTGTGAATGATTTGGTATTGAAAATATTGTTGGGTGGTATCCATTGAGGTACTATAAATGCAGCTGTATATTGAAGTCCAAGGCAATTCTTTTGAATTTAGTTCATCTTCCCATTTCTCCTGATTTCGTTGCGGTTTGATTTCAATCTTTTTAATAAGTATACTGTAAATAAATTTTAAGCATGTTTGATTCATTAATCGTCTGTATACTTCTCGTTGCTTCCTAATATTTTTAATAAAAGTACCGTTTTTTATATTTCTACGTTTTTCATTCGATATATTGTGAATTATTGAACAATGAAGGATGAAATAGATAGGTTTGATTCCAAAATTAGTCTGGAATTCATTGAATTTTAAAAAACGTGTACCATCCTCATTTAAGAGATCAGTAATATAGGATGCACCCACATCCACCCAGCGGCGTATTTCATTCCACTCTGATATCGGAACAAGGTCAAACAGAAGATTGTTGTAGTTCTTGTCTTTTGCTTCACAATATTCCACACATTCTGCCCATGATCCGTGTGTGTCACACCAGAACGGGGTTTTTATTTGTTTTTGAACTGCATATATGCTTGCAGAATCTAGACACCAAACATCATGACCAGCAGGCCGCAATATGTTTTTTACCAATGCCCCAAAAATGCCGTCGTCCTCCACTACTCTCTTTACCCACTTCACCTTCAGATATGATGCAAAAGCTTGAAAATTTATCATAGCCAATCCGCCTTCTGTTTTGGACATAATGATTGTTTTTCTTTTGATTTTGTCATGCTTACCGTTCCATATGAACTGGAAAAGGCTTTTTTCTAAGTTTGCTATAAAAGTTGTATTAGGGTTTGGTAGGATTGAAAATAGGTGTACTAAAAGCGGAAGAACATGTGTTTTAATAACTGCAATTTTGCCTATAGGGGTCAGATTTCTTCTGAACCAGCTTCCTAAAATTTTCTTAAAAGAGGTCATTTTATCGCTATAATTTCTTTCAACAGTATCGTTCATGTTGGGGTAAAACCAGATACCAAGTAGCTTAAATCCTCCTGGGTCCCAGTTTATCCTGTAATGAGGACATAGTTTGACAGTACTACCTTTTTTCTGGCCTATCCACACTGCGATTGACTTATCTACGTTGAGATATAATCCAGATGAAGAAGAGGACTTATTCAAGAGACCCATGGCTGCTTCAAGAGATTCTCTCGAGCCGTCGAGAATTAAAGTAGTATCATCAGCATATTGCTGAATTTTTATTTCTGTGTTTTCTATTGTTATTCCTTTGATATTTCTGTCCTGTTTAACGGCGATAGCAAGGGTCTCCGCAACAAGGATAAAAATATATGGGGATATCGGGTCCCCCTGTCGACAACCCCTTTGTAAATTGAAAAATTCAGAGATATACCCGTTATTTACAACACAGCTTTTGCTACCATTTTGGAATGTCTTGATCCACCGTATAATATTATTCCCGAAATTAAAAGATAAAAGGCATCTTTCTATATAGTTCCAAGACACAGAGTCAAAGGCCTTTTCAAAATCGATCAAGAAGAGTAGACCAGGAATACTGTTTTCCTCCGTATGATTTATAAGATCAAACAAAAGTCTAGTTATTTCCCCGATGTACCTTCCCTTCATGAACCCCTTTTGTGTTTCGTCAATTATTGAAGGTAAAACTTCCCGTATTCTTTTAGCTATACAAGTTGATATAATTTTGTAATCTATATTTAATAGTGATATTGGGCGCCAGTTTTTAATAAATTTTCTATTTTTACCTTCCTTTGGTAGGCATGATATGTAGCTCTGCTGCTGAAACGACGATAATATTCCCGTTTCAAATGATTGATTTGCTGAGCGTAAACGAAATACCCCGAGTTCGTCCCAAAAACATCTATAAAATTCTATCGGGAAGCCATCTGATCCGGGAGATTTTCCAATTTTCATGTTTTTCGTTGCATTAGTTAGTTCATCTAAAGTCAGTCTCCCTTCACATGAATGTTGATCTTCATCTGATAGTTTGACAGAGTGGTTCAGAAAGAGATTATCATCAGTATTATTTGAATCATCTCGTGCGGAGTACAGTTTATTATAAAAAGATTTGAGTTCTCTTAAAATATCTTCTGATGTATCAACAGTTCCCGTCTCTGTTTCTAATTCTGATATTGTTTTCACGATGTAGTTTCTCTTTTCTAATGAAGAAAAATAAGGCGAGTTTTTCTCGCTATATTCAATAATATTTGCTTTGGACCGGATTATCGTCCCTTCCACCTTCCAGGACCTAGTGTCCTCTAGGTCCTTTTTTAATTTGTCCAACTGTTCCTTTATTTCATATATAGTCATTGGACGCGAGACATATTTCTTTTTCTTTTTGAACAATTTTCTTTTCAATTTCCTTTTCTTTTTTGATATTTTCTTTCTTTTTGGCAACTGAGAACGGAATGGTTACGCTTCTAATTTGCGTTTTCAGAAATTCAAAAAAGCTTTGGTCATCAATATTAAGATGGACATTTTCCAAATCGCTTATGTCGCCAGACTCATAACACTGTGCTAGTGAGCCTTCAATGGTCTTCTTCACTAATTTTATATAACTTGGATCACCGAGTAGGGTGGTATTAAATTTCCAGTACCCAGGTCCTCGCTTACGACGTGCAAAACAGTATTTAAGTTTGATGCAAGAATGATCGGACCTATAAGAGATACCGATGTCTGCTCGTGCGCCCTGGATATAAATGTCATTGGATACAAGAAAATAATCAAGTCGACTTTGCTTTATTCCCGATCTTGTATTTTGTCGCCAAGTATAACGGCGGGACAACGAGTTTTGTTCTCTCCAGATATCTACGAGATCGAGTTGAATCTTTGTATCTAATACTTCAAGTCTTGCCTTAGGATTATTAATACGCGCATAGTTGTACGTGTCCAGAGTAAAATCTTGGACTAAATTCCAATCTCCATTGATGATTATTGTTTCATTCCCCATATCTTTTATTATTTGGAAAAAATGCGAGTAAAAATTGGGGTCGTCGACATTGGGCCCATATACACTAGCGATAGTCAATTTGGTGTCTTGTAATGTTATGTCAAGAACAATAAATCTGCCATTTTCATCGACAGTCGAATTATGAAAGATGACGTCAGTATTGTCTTTGAACAAGATAGCCACTCCTGTGCTATTGGATGTCCCATGACTGTAAAAAGGAATATATTTTCCCCCCAATCCTTTTCCCATGTTTCTTCGGTTTCCTTGCAGCCATGAGTCTCTTGAAGACAGATAATAGAACAATTCTTCTTCCTCAGCCAGTGAAACATGTCAACGCGTTTTTTGCGTTCAGAATGTAATCCCCTGACGTTCATAGAGAGAATAGTTATGTCACTGAAGACTCATTTACAACACAGATTATCTTTTTACAAAAGGTGGAGTTCCAGATATTACTTAAGATAACGGTACATGAAAAGGGACACAGAGGTTCACATGACAAATAACAAAAACAAATATAGCCGCGAGCGGCAATCCTCGGGTTGCAAGCACATATCGCAGACAATGAACCAACAACAGTAGTTTTAGACCTGGAAGCCGATTTGGCAAAACGCTATTTATTCCTTTTAGATCTAACCTACATAGTTACCACTGAAGAACAATCTGTCAATTCGCAAATTTGGGTGATTTACATCTGGGAATAGCAGGGATACTATTGAAGCTACGTTGAAATGCTTAACATACTTCCGAAAGAGCTTCTCCTGGATAATATAAAGCAACAAACTGCAAGGCTGTACCACCTATAGTTCCAGAGTTATAGACCCTAAAAGATGTGTTCATTTTTTGACAAAATTCAAGATGGCGGCCAAACCACGTGACCCAGGACCAACATTTTTGCACATTCCTAATCGCCATATCACAATGCATATATGTAGCCACTTTCCCCGTCCAAATCCGTTATTTGAAAAACCGACAATTTTGATTGGTCATTGGCGGCCATTTTGTTTTACGGAGCAAATTTTCAAATCGTAGTCTGAGAGCCCCAGATCCATAGGTCATGTGTACCAAGTTTCGAGTCAATCGACCCAGCGGTTCCAGAGAAGATCTTGAAAGATTTTAGGGTAAATCCAAGATGGCCGCCAAAGCATCTGACCAATCAGCTTCTTCTTTGGGTATTCATTAGATCTAATGGGTTCAACTACCACGAACTCACCAAATTCATCATCGATGTGTCCCATAACTTACATATAGTCATTTCCGCTATCGAAATCCGTTACATTAAAAATCGGATAATTGACAAATTTGGGTGAAATACGATGGAGAATAGCGGGAAAACTATTGAAGATAGGTAAAACGGTTGACATATTTCCGAAAGAGCGGCTCCTGGACAATATAATACAACAAACTACAAGGCTGTACCTATCGTAGTTCCAGATATATAGGCTCTACAAGATATGCTCCGTTTCTGACAAAATTCAAGATGGCGGCCAAACCACGTGACCGAGTATCAAAATTTTTCATATTCGTGATCGCCATATCACAATGCATATATGTAGCCACTTTCCTCGTCCAAATCCGTCATTTGAAAAACGGACAATTTTGATTGGTCAATGGCGGCCATTTTGTTTTACGGAGCAAATTTTCAAATCGTAAATTGAGAGCCCCAGATACATAGATCAGGTGTACCAAGTTTCAAGTCAATCGACAAAGCAGTTCCAGAGGAGAAGATCTTTGAAATAATGCTTTTTTGGAGGGTAAATCCAAGATGGCCGCCAAGCCTTTTGGCCAATCGGCTTTCTCTTTGGATATGCATTAGATCTGACTGATCCCAATGACTGTGTGAAGTTTCAACTACATCACTATAGCGGTGTTGAAGAAAAAAAGGTCACAAAATCTGGCGGAATAATAAAAATATGTAGTCACTTTTCCCATCCAAATGCGTGATTTGAAAATCCGACAATTTTGATTGGTCAGTGGCGACCATTTGTTCAACGGAGTAACTTTTAAAATAGGAATCTGAGAGAACTCGATCCATCAATTACGTATGCCAAGTTTTTGAGTCAATCGTCTCCGCGGTTCCAGAGAGGATGCTCTTGGAATGTTTAGGGCAAATTCAAGATGGCCACCAAAGCATCTGCCCAATGGGCGTCTTATTTGGGTATTCATTACATCTGATGGGCTCAACCGCGAGGAATCCACTATATTCAGCAGCAGCGTGTCCAATAACATACATATAGTCACATCCGCTATCGAAATCTGTTACATGAAAATCCCATAATTGACAAATTTAAGCGAATTACGATGGAGAAAAGTGGGAAAACTATTGAAGATAGGTGAAAAATGTTGGCATATTTCCGAAAGAGCGGCTCCTGGACAACATAATGCTACAAGCCGCAAGGCCGTACCACCTATAGTTCCAGAGTTATACCACTTACAAGATGTGTTCAGTCACTTTCTGACAAAATTCAAAATGGCGGCCAAACCACGTGACCGAGGACCAAAATTTTGCACATTAGTGATCGCCATATCGCAATGCATATATGTAGCCACTTTCCCCGTCCAAATCCGTTATTTGAAAAACCGACAATTTTGATTGGTCAATGGCGGCCATCTTGTTTTACGGAACAAATTTTCAAATGCAAATCTGAGAGCCCCAGATCCATTGAGCATATGTACCAAGTTACGAGTCAATCGACCAAGCGGTTCCAGAGGAGAAGATCTTGAAAGGTTTTAGGGAAAATCCAAGATGCCCGCCGAACCATCTGACCAATCAGCTTCTTCTTTTGATATGCACTAGATCTCACATTCCCCAATACTTATGTGAAGTTTCGACTTCATCGGTTAAACAGCGGCCGGGATACAGTTGACACAAAATCCGGCGGAATCACACATCAGCAATAACAATAGGTTTGCACGCCTGTGGCTTGCAACCCTAATAATGTCTTCATTAGAAAATTTGACAATTTTGATTCCTCTATAGCGGCGAAACTATTGAACCTACGTAAAAAGGGTAGAACACTTCTGAAAGAGCTGCTTCTGGACAATATAATACTACAAACTATAAGGCTGTACCTATCGTAGTCCCAGAGATATAGGCTCTACAAGATGTGCGCCGTTTCTGACAAAATTCAAGATGGTGGCCAAACCACGTGACTGAGGACCAAAATTTTTGCATATTCATGATCGCCATCTCGCAGTGCATATATGTAGCCACTTTCCCCGTCCAAATCCGTTATTTGAAAAACCGACAATTTTGATTGGTCAATGGCGGCCATCTGGTTTTACGGAACAAATTTTCAAATGCAAATCTGAGAGCCCCAGATCCATTGAGCATGTGTACCAAGTTACGAGTCAATCGACCAAGCGGTTCCAGAGGAGAAGATCTTGAAATGTTTTAGGGAAAATCCAAGATGGCCGCGGAACCATCTGACCAATCAGCTTTTTCTTTTGATATGCACTAGATCTCACATTCCCCAATACTTATGTGAAGTTTCGACTTCATCGGTTGAACAGCGGCCGGGATACAGTTG
The DNA here is from genome assembly GCA_036873755.1 of Hanleya hanleyi. NCBI lineage: Eukaryota > Metazoa > Mollusca > Polyplacophora > Lepidopleurida > Hanleyidae > Hanleya > Hanleya hanleyi. The sequence continues at coordinate 37,982 of JAVTVY010004492.1, forward strand.
ACACAAAATCCGGCGGAATCACACATTAGCAATAACAATAGGTTTGCACGCCTGTGGCTTGCAACC